>JACXGJ010008597.1:0-26668 GCA_016801105.1 Esox niger | reverse complement strand
CCCCCCCCCCCCCCCAGTTTCAGTTTGAAATACCTTATAGAAATATAGCCAAAGAACAGATTAGCCCCCTCGCTATTTTGAACTGCCCCCTCAGTCACTTCGTCCTGGGTCCGGGCCTGCCTGCGACACATTCAGGGGTTAAGCAGTGAGACATGAGGCGGCGTGGTGAATGGCATTGGATTGGCGAGTACCTAGACACAGCCCTACTGGCAAAGTACCACAAACCCCCAAGACGCCTTATTGCATTTCTAAACTGCATAATTAGAGAAGTGAGAGTGAAGCAATGTCAGACCCGTGGTGAACGGATTCTCGTTAACCAGCTGTATGAGTCCTGATTGCCCATTGGCTGATAGTCGTCGAATATCACCGTACGTTGCCGGTACGACATGAACATGAATGTTGATTTATACTGAGGTCGTGAGGTTCAATGGCACGCTGTCTTGATCTCAATCTCAGTCCGGCTCTTGCTTCATCTTAATCCTTCTCTTTTTGCGCTCTCTCCACCCCCTCACCCAGACCACGGAGGTGAGGGCGCAGCTGGCCGATGTCCGCGCCGGCCGCTGGTACCAGTTCCGAGTGGCTGCGGTGAACGTCCATGGGACCAGGGGTTACACCACACCCAGTCGCCACGTTCACACCAGGAGAGGTCAGGCAGAGTGTGTGTGGGAGAGTGAATGAGGCCAGGTTACACACCCCTGAGGCCGTTGGCTGGATTGACTGGGATTTGATTGAATTGCCGGCTAATTGCATTGGCGTTTGCTAGCGCTGCAGTGTTCATTTTTTTGTGTGATGTGTTAATCAATGGTTTAGCCTGCCGCCCACTTGCTTCTATACAGTTGTTGAGTGTATTTCTGGGGTTGTGGGAGCAGTGCTGCGTTTTTCTGCCAGAATGACCCTCCCGTTGCTTTGTGATGTGTCCCCAGACCCCTCCTGCCCTCCCGCGCCGTCTGACCTGAGGGTTTCCAACATGACCTTTGGCCCCGTGGGCGGAGCGGTGTCGGTGCGCTTGGGCTGGTCCATCCCATCAGACCTGGATGTTCCTGTGCATCACTACAAGGTGTCCTGGTTCAGTGTCACGGGCAGCTCAGGGGCCACAGTGCGACCTAAGACCAAGAGCAGGAAGATGGTCAATGGGGTACGTCCCCCCGTCCCCAATCCTGTCCCCTCCCCTGTCTCCCCCCCCCCGTCCCCCATCCTGTCCCCTCTCCTCCACCTTGTCAATCGCCCTGTCCCCCTACCTTTCCTGTCCCCTTCCCTGTCCTCCACCTTGTCAATCCCCCTGTCCCCCTACCTTTCCTGTCTCCTCCCCTGCCCCGATCCTGTCCCCTCCCACTGTTTCCCACCCTGTCAACTCCCCTGTCCCCCATTCTGTCTTGTCCCCTCCCCTGTCCCCCATTCTGTCTTGTCCCCTCCCCTGTCCCCCATCCTGTCTTGTCCCCTCCCCTGTCCCCCATCCTGGCCCTCCCAATTCCCTGTCTCCGCCCCTGTGCCCTCCCCTCTCCCCCACTCTTCAGTGAAGTGGTTCTGAGTGCTCAGAAAAAAATGAACAATTGTATTATTGTGGCCTATGGCAAGTTCCTTGCAAGCCAAAGCCTTTTAATGGTCCAAATCAGTATCTTATCAGACAATTATTTTTTCTATGTTGTGTTCTCGGTGTGTTAAATCACCTGGATTAAAACTTGCTCATGTGCTGCAGAAGTCAAGACACGGCAGTCTTTGTGACCCCTGAACCCCTCTGTCCTGTGTATATATCCAGGGGCAGAGCTATGTGGAGCTAGACACTCTCCGGGAGAACATGAGTTACACCCTGGAGCTACAGGCCGTGTCTTACTGGGGACAGACCCCGTTGAAGGGTCCGAAGGCCAGCCTGATGTTTGCCACAGAACCGCGTACGACAATGCCGTCCAAACGCTCTGCTCTCATTACGCAGCACATTTAACACCGTCCAAACCCTCCACTCCAATTCAGTATCAACCTTTATTCTGGTGTTAAAAGTTGGACACGTGACGTGTCTGTTATTCAACATGTCTATGTTCTGATTTCCACCACCCTCAGGGGAGGATCGCGCGACTGATACCCGCCCACTCCCCGCCCCCGGGGATCCCATCCCTGACCTGCTGGACGTGGGCACGCCCTTCTACCAGGATCGCCAGCTGCAGGTCCGGGTGTACTGGCAGAGAAGCACCGGTATGCAGGCACTCGCACGTAGACGCGTGCATGTACGCATACACACACACACACACACACAATGAATAGCACTGCATCAGACTGTGAGATGATGAGCAATTGTGTGTGTGTGGGCGGTTGGGTGGGCGGCTGGGTGGCTGGCTAGGTAAACAGAAAGATTATCGTACAGGCTGCTCTTGGGCAATTACGTCAAACAGCTGTTTTGTTCTCGGGCTGATAAAGTGCACAGACGTAAATCCCGAGCAGCCTACTGTTGTTAATACTCTCCCAAAACAGTGCTAATTTAGGAACAGTCTCTTAAATTTTTGGGAAAAGCATAGGCGTTTTAACCGATTTCGGGAGCCCACTCTGCAGTGTATTTATCATTGAACCCTCTGTCTCAGATCCTGCTGTGGTTCGGTATCGGGTCCAGTGGATTCCAGAGTACTGTGGACACAATCAGACCAAAGGAGTGGATAAGATCATCACTCAGGTTACCTGTCTCATCCATCCCGCGGCCTGTCAATCGTGTTTGCATCCCTGTTTGGGGGGTCAGCGGCTCATGTGTCCACCGTCTCTAACCACTTATAGGAGGGCTTTGCCAGCCTCCCCGGTCTGCTGTTCTCCTGTAAGTACAGAGTCAACCTCCAGCCACTGGGCACCAGGAGGCGGCTCCCGGCAGAAACCACCTTCTTCTTCACCCCATCCTGTGCCAGCATCAGGGCCAAGAGTCCCAAACACATCGCATGTCCCGGTCAAGAAGGTGAGACACCACAGACTTGTTTGCTGGAGATCAATTCCGTTAAAGTCAGACTGTGCGGAAGCACTGATCTCCAAATGACCTGTCTTAAACCGCTCTTTTGTGTGCTGTTGTCTAGGTGCTCCTCTGCCTCCCCCGAAGGTGCTGGCCAGAGTGGAGAACCTGAGCGCCTCTTTTACAGTTCACCAGGGAAACGTCACGGCTATGTTCACCTGGGAGGTGTCCACGCCGCGCCCAGCCCAGCAGCTCCAGGGCTTCCAGGTCACATGGGCGGAAGTGACCTCTGCCGGTCGCCATAGTAAACTTCCCAACAGCCTCATCTCACAGTCCCAGATTCTGCCTCCTGTAAGTCAACAGCTCAGTTGTGTTGGAAACCGGTGTAAAGTCAGTTCATCCCTCACAGCTCTGATCGTTCTAAACCAAAAGAAATGTACATTCTCACACATAGCCACTCATTTTTGACATTCAATTTGAGCAGCTTTAATGCAAAGTCTGTCAGAGAGTAAGGTAGCCAGAACATCTATGCATGCCCATGTCATCTCATGATCAATGAGCCCCTTCATTAATCTTCGGTCTTCTTTCAGGAGCGTAATGTCCTGGTTGTGTCGGGGCTGAGGCCAGCCACCATTTACCGGCTGGAGGTTCAGGGCATTGGACCAGAAGGAGAGGGTCCTGCCATCATCAAGACCTTCACTACGCCAAATGCGTCGCCAGTCCATCTGCGTCGTAAGACAATCATTCCTAGGGTTATCTTGTGATTTTCCAGTCTCTGAAAGGGATTTCAAAAGGAGAACACACAGGCTCTTATGAATAGCCACAGTCAGGGAGATATTGATGACACATTTTCAGTTCGACAGGTGACGTAATGATGTAATGATGCACTCTGACCTGATCGTTGACTTGTTTGCCCTGTCTCTTTGAGGCCATCCAGGACCCAGACTGAGGAAGCATCATTCGCACCAGCCGATTATAGAGAGGCGTGGAGAGAGCAGCTAACTACGCCTCACCACCCAGACTGAGAACACTGGAGAACAGTCACCAAACACATCGCAGAAGGGTTCTCCTTCAGAAAGACGCCTGGCGCAACTCATATCCCTCCTCATGTCTGTGATACATCTGAGCTCCAATTCAGTTTCTAAAGGGGCAAGTCCAAACTTTAGACCTAATTAGGATATTTGTGTCCATTGTGGAATTCCAAATCCTAATTTCCATGATGTATACAACCAAATAGAGACATTGTGCCAACAAGTAACCTGGTTATCAGGTCCCTTAACACCCAACAGTGCGCTGGAATTGTGCATGTGGAAATGAGGAGAACATAATTCCTATGAGACTCTGGCTTAGCATGTTTAGTTGCATGACATTGGTATTACACCCTGACACGTCAACCAATAGACAATGACTTGTCACCCTGTTAAATCGCTGTATTGTTTTCTGTTTTGATTGGCTGAAGATGTGGTTTTGTCTGTCATGTTCTGTAAATGCTGTACATACAGTTAGTCTATAATTTATTATTGATCCTTGCAGTGGATGAAATGTAGCCCCCTATGTGTTTCTTTACTCGACTGTCTTCGTGAAACTGTATGTTTTCTTTCCCGTTCGCACTTTTTTAACTGACATACCCTGTATAGAGATTACTTTAAAGTAAACGTTGATTCCGTGTCAAAATAGTGTCCTGTCTGTGTAGATTTTAAACGGTTATACAGGTCTGTGGTTAAAGACGACTCCTTGAGTTTCCGCTGACATGGCAGTTAGTTTTAGTGTCACTTTAACAGGTTAGCTACTGAAACACAGGCCTCTCTGGGATGTGTGGAAATAGAAACGCCCACAAACAGGACACACACAGCCTTTGAGTGTTCTGCAGCCTTGATGTTTGGGTCACCGGCGATTCCCGTTCAACCCACCCAGCAGGATCTCTGTTTCAGCTCTTTTTTTAAGCATTAAAGGTTGTTTACCTTTGAATATCTTTTCATCTTATGAGGGAATTGTCGGTTCGCGCATCGCAGAAAGTAATCCGTATGACATTGTAAGCTCAGGTATGATTTACCAAGATGATGGTGTAAAACAACTGTGGAAACAGTGGGGTGATCTTGTACTGCAAGTCCATTTAGTTAAAGGAACGAATGCCCTCACAGAGAACATTAGCACCTCTATCCAGCTAAATCCTGGTTCAAGATTTATGACTGTGTTGACTGGTCCTTCTAGTGCACCAAACACATTTACGACCTTGCCTATAAAGAGCAAATAGAGGGAGAGATGGAAGGAAGCATGGAAGAAAGAATAAGGTGGAGGGCAACTTACTGTATATCTACTGAAAATTAGTTTTCACATTTATTTATAACACTTGGCGCCAAGCAACTGAACTTCAGTTGGTATGGTCCTCAGCTGATACCAAACCTTTTATTGTCATCATAAAAGGTCTTGCGATTGAGGAAATATCCCACTATAAGTGAGATTTTATAGCCCAAATACTAGTAATGTGTTAAAGGATGCTTTCTGGAGTTAATGTATAATTTCAGAGATGTGCTCATGAGAGATTGTATCCCTGTTTCCTGTGTACTACTGCAGTGGTTTACTGTGTACTAGTGCAGTGGTTTACTGTGTACTAGTGCAGTGGTTTCTTGTGTACTACTGCATTGGTTTCCTGTGTACTAGTGCAGTGGTTTCTTGTGTACTACTGCATTGGTTTCCTGTGTACTGGTGCAGTGGTTTCTTTTGTACTACTGCAGTGGTTTCCGGTGGTCCACTTGATTATAATTTTTTCTAGATAATCATTTGTTTTTTAGATAAATAATATGCAATTTGACAATGCACAGTCCCATAATTATATGACTGTATCTAATGCTTTCTTGAATAAAACTTTAAATGAAAGTTTCAAAATATTTTAGCAAAAAAATGTAGTACCGTTCTAGACCAGTAAATTGTATCCCTCCAAAAAAGCAGAAGACACTGGTTTTTGGCATGGAGAAGGTTGGGAACCGCTGGTCACGTCATCTAAATGTGTATGACAAGTTCCGACTTGGAAGTGTGATATTTGTTGGTGTACAATTCATATGCAAAGTTGCGAATCCAACATATCCTAAGACTTCAACAGGGCTTCCTTAAGGGAGGTTGTTTGCCCCAAAACATACAACTTTTGTGGTTTTGAAGAATGCATTGAAACCCAGCCTTCCGTCAACTTCAAAGAAGCTATGGGATGTTTTTGAAATGGCCCGTGTGAAATGTATGTTTAAATTAGTCCGAATGATCTGAAACTACACCAAGCTGTGGGATTAGGATTGGCCGAGACTACCACTATGCCCTGAGAGAAAATGTCTATACTTTGTGTGTCTGTTATGTTGGATACAGAGAGAGCGGGACTCATTCCTTTGATTATGAAAAATTGCTCTTGAAAGAATGCAACATCTGTTAAGAACACGCTAGGCTTGAAGTGGGAGAAAAAGAGGAGGAAGGATAACATTATGGGATAATGTGACACAACATAAGGGTTTACAAAGGAAATCATTGTGGCAGATTTATTGTACTTGACAACATGCTCATTGTAGGATAATACATATTGTTTATATCTCATCCAATAATGTTACACAGTTTACTAGAAACCTTTGATGTAACTCCAAATCAAATTACACATGTAGACAGAAAGCATGATATCTGAGTGAGTGAGTGCCTTGCTTGAATAGTTTAGTAGTTAGCAGTACAATGTACAAGGGCAGACAGGACAAGCAGATTTAATAAGGAATGCTCCTGTTTATTCTAATGAACAAAACGTCCTTGAAATGGAAATGTGAGTGCCAATGTTATCTAATAGGATGTGCTCTGGACTGTAAAGCAAGCCCTCCCTCCTCTCTCTGCCCCTTCTCTCGCTCTTCCTCTCCATCTTTTCTTTCTTGCTCTCTCAGGGGACATGCGTGATTCATTATGATGCTTGCACAAAATCTCCATGCCTGTGCCAGAGTTATTTTGATGTGCAGACAGCAGTTGAAGTCCAGGGACATGTCCTATTGTCAGTAGCCTACTTCCACAAGACCTGGAGTAGGCTACAGTGCTCAGATTAGTCTGGACTCCTTGTTTGTTCTGATCTTTGTCCACAACATGACTAACTGTACCCAGGAGACCCACAAAGGAAAGGGAACATTTTCTCGGCACTGTCCGGGCTGGTAAATGTAATGGCCGGATGGTGTTACCACGCCACACGACGTTGTAGGGACTCCTTGTGGCCAGTCAGGCATTTCTAAGCTCAGTTGCGATCATTTATGGTGGGCAATATAAAAAATGTGTTGGTTTTCAGGCCTACTTCCAGTCTGAGCGAGCAGCGTGTTAAGAACCGGAATCGCTTGGCTGAATGTGTTTGGGAGGACATGTCCCAAACTGTGACTCGCTTGAGTTGTTGCAATGAGATGGGGTGGGAGGGGGCCCTGCTACCCTGGACCCTGTGTACATCATTTTTCTGGCAGAAGATGATATTCGGATTCACCTAAGTAAGGTGTTTTAAGGTGAAACATGGACTGCGTGTTATTAATGGGATGATTTTGAGTTACTCTGTTTCTCAGCAATGGGGCAATAATGATTTGTTGTACTTGCGTAAGCGGCACATTTTTATGGCGCTTTTATGCACCATTCATGCATGACTTATTTGGTATAAGTAATATTATATGATCTATTTCTTATGAACTCACCATTGTAGTGACATTTATTAGCTCTAGAATGAATAGTAGAAATGTTTCTGCAGTTGTGCTGTGGAATCTGTAAGTGGTTTGGTTCCAGAAAGGGAAAGGTAAAACTTGTATAACAATTGTGGGTTTTGGAGATGCTGTGATATTTGTAAATCCTGGCTGAACTGATGAGCTCTGAGTATTTTTTTTACATTTTTCTCCAATGGACCCAGGAAGACAATAAAATGGCAGACATCAAGGAATCATCCGTCTCCCATTGTTTTTAAACGCTGTGTTGATGAGTGACCCACTTCACTCAGCTGAGTTTTCAACACTCACAGGTGTTTCATTTAGAACAACCGACACTGCGAGCTGCCGAAGGCGAGAACCAGAATGATGAATAACCTCAGAAAGAGACGAAAAGAAAGAGAGCAAACAGGGGTGCATTGATAAGGCTGATGAAGCACACCGACAATCGAAACCAGAGGCAGCAATGGCATTCGGAAGAGATTTCAAAAGCTTCCCAAGCTCTTACGCCACAAGAAGTGTTTTAAACAGCTGTGTAAGAGAGAAAAATATGTTTGTAAAGTACTGTACATTTGGATACGGTGGATATAATGAATAGTGTACTGTACCAAGTCCCAAATAAATACTCTGCAAGGTTAAAGCTAGCCTCAATTACCAAGCTTTTTCTCAAACAAGTATTGGAAGGATGGTATCACAAGAGCTTGAACCTCATTTTCCCCTTATCTCTGCTCTGCTATTTCTCTGCTATTGTTTGGTCCTTAAGCCAGCCAGGAATATCCTCGAGACGGTGATAATGAGAGCTGGGTCTCCACAACAGAACATCAGAGGTCCAACACAGAACCATTGCTGCATTGATCCACACGTTTCTGTTCACTTAGCAAAAAGCCAACACCAGCTGCACAACGACATCTCACTGTCAAATTCATTAAAAACTATTGACTGATAGGGTCCACTGCATGCGAGGGGTTTCTGACCAACGTGACTTTGAGTAAATGTCATTACACAATTCAAAACCAGCTGTGAGGACCGTGCGTCAACCATACACGACGTGCTTATAGATCAGCAGGCCATAGAAACGGGAATAACGAGATGGCTGAGAGCCTGCGACCAAATCTCCGGCACGTTTGGTGTGGAAAAAGAAAACTAGAGAACTATGGAGAAAATGAACGTTTTACCTCCTGCTGACTTAGGCTTTGCGTCAATAAGCCCCCCCCGCTGCTAATCCCTAAACAGAGAGGAGAGGATTCAAAGAGCATTACACTACACCAGATCTTCCTGCTTCCTCATCAGCAAACTGTTAAAGTATCAGCAGAGATCTACTGAGAAAACACAGAATCTGCTTGAGTGTGGAGGTCTGACACACACACACACACACACACACACACACTCCAGCCCCACATAACCCAACCCACACCCCTCACACGGACAATTGCACGCGATAATTCCCCCTAGATCCTCCACAACCTCTTTGAAAGGAGAATTTGGTGGTTCGGTAATTGTGATTTGTGCTCCATGGCAGATCTTCATAATGACCCTACAGGGATCTATAACTTGGAGGATGCCGGGGAGAGGATGTTCCCATTCCACTGATGGGCTACGGTCAAAGGTAGTGCACTATTTATGGAATAGGGTGCCATTTGGGCCTCATGAGACCAGGCAGTTATATGCCTAGGCCAATGGTACAGATGAACTTTAATGGCAGGGTTCCTGGCTTCTCTTAGGAATTCCTAGCATTATGATGTTTGAAAGGTGCTAGGTGTTGAGCATGGCAGAATCAGTTAAAGGAGTACCTTACTATTTCCTCAACGTTAGGCGGTTCATCCCCCTGAAAGTAATCTTTGAGTAAGGCGAAACTGTAATCCAATGTTTTTTAAACATCCATTATAAACGCCGGTTTACTTAAGCAAACGCTAGTAAAAAGCTTAGCTTTAGCTTGCTGTGGTTAATGTTAGCCAAAGTAGGCAAAGACTGTTACAGAAAACTGAATCATGGATCACAGTTTCTCTTTCAGTTAATTGCTGTATTAGCTGCAGCTTGTTGTGAATAATAACACCTGCATGATCTGAAAATCATTTGCCAGATGCATGCAGATAGTCAATCACTTATGTCCAAGCTAACAAACAAAAACAATAGCTAAAATGCATGAGATGGAGGTGTGTTAAAATCACGTCCGCATAATAGCACAAAACCCACATACTTGTTAAACTGGAGTGCTTGATGTGGTTGAATGTGCCAGTAGGTCAGTACAATTTATATATTCTACTAAACCTGTCACGACACTGACAACATAAAGACAAACTTTATTCTCTTTCTGGGCCAACGTCTCTGCTCAAGTGCCACAACTAGCATTCAGAGAGATAAAAAAAACAAATCCAATTTTCAATTAAATTGAATAAAGTAAAGAGCTATCATGAGTAGGGATTCATGATAAAAAGCTTGATGGCTTTTATCTCCTTTTTCCTCTCTATAATGCTAACGGGGTGTTTACACAGGACAGTAAGCCTGTTCAACTTTCGACTACAAACTATAATAACAACAGCAGGTTACTATGTAAGATACGACCTTTGGCGTCAACGCATAGAAGTACACTGTAAAAGAAAAAGAAGCCATTAACCCAATGGCTTTTCTCGGTTGATCTGTGATTTGGGTGGACTTTAGAAGGACAGCAAATAAAGCTGGTGTTTGTTCATTCAACAAACTCGGCATGCAGTGAGTAACATTTGAAAACGAGTATTGATTGAAATTACAAAATGATCTTTGACCTCACAGGTATATAATACCATTCTAATTATACCCAAGTGTCAACGCTGGTTGGTTTGCAGCTCTACCTCGAATCCACATGCTTAAAAAAATCAATTTTCTGTCTGGTTTTGTAATTGTTCACAGTTCGTCCGTTTGCTCAAGAGCTTTGTGTTACAGCAGTGCTACCTCTGTTGGCTACACAATGGAACTGACAGTTTACCACTGGTCAAACCCACTGGCTATACGTCACACCCAGCGCGGTATATACATCGATCTAGATGTGCTGACAGGGATCTGAAGCCTGGGCAACTCTGTCAAGGATGAATGGAGGATTTGAGTCATAATTATTGACTTGCTTTTAGTTGATTTACACTGCAGTGCTGCTGTTGGTTTTAGGTCAATATGCAGTGGTCAGGTGAATGCTGGCTCTCGCTCAACTAAGAGAGCAACCCACTTGGAATTTCCTTCAAAGTATGTCAATTCTGACAATATACAGTATTCCAGGTTTAGCTGCGTGTAAAACAGCTGCTTCTAGTCAGAGGAGAATTAGATAAATCTGTCTGCCAGCTGTGTTAGTAGCATTTCTGTGAGATTTGAAGGGGTGTGATTGTGGCCCAGGCGGATGAGGTATTGGAGACGGAAACCAAACTACTTGTTTTTAAAAGCATGTCAGTCAGGGCAATCAGTCCTCATCATCAGTGGTTATATCAAGCTTTGTGTGTGTGTGTGTGTTAGGGTGTGTGTGTGTGTGTGTGTGTGTGTTAGGGTGTGTGTGTGTGTGTGTGTGTGTGTGTGTGTGTGTGCGTGCGTGTGTAATTGCGATTCATTATTCTGATTTGATTGCATAGCAGCTGCCTGATTCAATTTCAAATATAGCATAACTGTGAACTAAATCAATCCTACCATCTGTTGTGGTTGTGGCATGACCAGAGGGATGCAGACAAATTAATGCACAGAGTCAAAAGCTTTCCTCTGGCTTGAACATCAAGTGAAACCCACTGTAGAACCACTCAAAGTCTTTGTGTACTGTGACATATTCCAACAGTCATGTACTCTAGTTGTAAACAGGAAGCCATTTTTTTCCATTTACAATCCATTGAGAAAAATGTATTACACAGTCTGGTTGTTTGTTCTGGGTAGGTCAAAGACAGAGAAAGTGCCTTTATTATCATATCTACAGTTTGAAGGCCACAGCATGACTTGCCCACAGAAGAAGGCCTAAAGACTATCTGTGGAACTGTTTATATAATGTAGCGACCGAGGATACAGAAAATTTGTTAGAAATATAGATTAGAAAAATTGAATCTAAATAATTGATTCGTATATATACAGTATATAAGCACAATAAATATGCACACATAGATATTATACACACAGAAGCATGACACAAGTAAGAATTTAAAATAGATCTTTCACCTAAATCTGCATTTTCACATAAGGTGTGCATTAGTAACACAGTCATATAAGTTTATGTTTTTTGTGGGATTGAATGAACGATCAAGTGCAAAAAACGATCAAGTGCTTTTTGTATTTTTTGAGAACGTGAGGATTCCCAAAAAAATCTCTCCCGAATCCTAGAAGTATAATGATAAGAAATGAGCACCCCACTTTGCCTCTCATTGTCACCACTAGGAGTAAGGTATGTCTGAGCTGTCCCTATCTAGATCAGAGAGTCCAGGTGTGCTGTCAATGACCACTGTGATAACATCTAGATGGAGAGAGCAAAGACGAAGGACAAAGAAAGAGCAAGGACCAACAAAGAGAGCAAGAGCAAAAGAGAGGGCAAAACTGAGATATACAAACGTGAAGGTATTATCTGACAAAGTGGAAGAGAGGTAGAGAAGAAGACGGACTGATGAAAAGAAATACAGAGATACACCAAAAATACCATAATGAGAGATGGGGGAGAGAGAAAGAAAAAGAGGGTGTAAGAGAGAGAGAGAAAAAAGAAGAGAGAAGAAAAAGTGGATGACTGGGAGAAAGAGAGAAGGAAAGAGAGGAAAAGAAGACAAAAGAGATGCACAACCCCAACCACAACTTGATACTCTGATGTGTGTTATCAGCCTGGGTGGGCTGTGCAGGATCAGGACCCCAGAGCCATGGCAGTGAGGCCCTCAGGGGCCACAGAAACTCTGTCTTCTGTTGTCACTGAGAACCAGTTATTCACATATCACTTGAGAACCCAGGCCAGGCTGATAGCGAGATGCCTGGGGAAACCCCAGACCTCACAGGGTGGTGAGCGAATATGTTCCCGACCCGGAGAAATCAAGCGGCATCTTGGCGGGACCTTGGTTTGGCGGAATACACCTTGGTCCAGGCAAGGCCATGGGGAGTTGTGATCTCTGTGGACATTCAGCATATGACTAAATTCTGCAAGATTTTAATATGGTTTACTAAGATTAGTAATTGAAGAGAGGACAGTTTGTCTTTGAAAGAGATGTGTATAACTGCTATGTTAGAAAAGAAAGACAAAAGCTGACTCAACTGCTAACACATAAATGTAACGTCATATTGCATGGACAGCATTTTTTAATCTCATTTTAAGATGACATGAATTGGAATATCTGCTGTGCATTGCTGCTCCCTACTGGTGACATGGACATACGATTTTGAATATACAAGACTCTCAACCTGCAGTGCTCAATGGGAATTTTGCTATAACAAAGCTTTTCCACACACAAACGCACACACACAGAGAAACACAGAATAATGTATATATATACATACATACACACACACTTATATACAAATATACACCTCCATATTACTCAACTAACTAAAGAATGAATGAAAAGGCTCCAATCCATCACCATCATTAACACATAATCAAAGCAACGTTTTAATGAATGTTTTTAATGAATGTGTTCCAGTCCATCACCCTACTTATTCACTGTGTTGTCAGACAGCTAGTGTATAAACAGCCTTCTAATTACAGACACGCTCTCTAGGCTGCCTGAAAGTAGATTTCCTGTGGTGCCGTCTTGTCATCAGCAGGCCCACGAACCTGTCAATACCACTTTGATGGAAACAGAATGGGGTACTGGTCAGGTTAATGGAATGTATGCCCACACTGTACATCGTATGAACGATCCGTGTTGGAGACATATTTAGAAGATACTTTCCCTATACCCACCTCTCTCTCTCTCTTTCTCTCTTTCGTTATTTCTGTATGCCAGTGTACAGCGTATTCATGAGTAGGTTCGACTGGTCTGCAGATGTTGTGGTGTGTGTTTGGTTGCACAGAGAATGGAGGAAAAACCAGAGGAGCTCAGGCCAGGGTTTATTTACATCTGACACGATTCTATTGCACAGTGCTGTAGTTATAATGTAGAGGCTTGAATTGAAATACCTTTCGCAACCCATGCCAGGTCTCCATCCCTCTTGGTAATGTGAGCGGCCACAGTCCTAGCAGTGATTGTTACAGTTTCATTATGCATGCGGGGAGTCAGAGAGACAGTCTGCTTTTGAATGAGGCCTTTCAGTGATTGTGTCTTTGAAAAAGCCTTGAACAGGAAGAATAAGACAGACATTTAAGGGAAAATCTGCGGTTGCTTTATCCCCTTTCCTGATTTCAAGATTAATTAAATGTAACCATTTATTCATGACAAATACCAGTAGTGAGCTAAGTTTGTCTTACATAACCCAAAATATATAACTTTTTCATTTTCGTTATCAAAGCAAATACAATTTATGAATATAAGTTTTTTTCACAAAATACATTTTCGGCCTTGATGGTCATGGTTTTCGCATTCATGCAGCTATATTAATTTGAATGTGCTCATATCTCTCCTGGCCCTCAGCTATTTGCTTTAACCCAAAAATGTCTTTGCTATTGTTTCAACTGCTGATTGCTGCTTTAATGCTTCGCTACAGACTGCTAGGCAGTTTTTATGCTGCTTTGCCAGACAGCAAAATTGATTTGTCCTGAATGCACACGGACACATCTAATGGTACTAGTCACAAGGCAGACCATACACAGAGACACAAAACGGTTGGTGCTTAGTTAACACACTGTTGGATATTTGAAGAAATAGATATTGAAGAATGTATAAAAGTTTGACTCTGCCGACTGGAGAATACACGTATTGACACTACTCAATATCTAATTGAAGTCCATAGTGAGTTGGATGGAATCACTACCAGTTATTAGTATTCTGCTGGGGAGAAATGAACCACATGTAGTAATTTAATTATGTTTGCTGCAGCTTGTTGGTAGTTTAATTAAATTCAAGTTCAGGTTTTGTTTTCAGAAGTACTTTCTTTTCTTGCCATCAGGTGTTCTTGTTAACCATTATTACAATACTTATTAATTTAAAAAGGAAAAAGAAAAAAGGAAACGCCGGTTTTATTTGTCTGCAGAAGGACTGACGAATATTTTTGTTTTTAGTGGGCAAAATGACACATTCTGTCAAAATACTACAGTAAAGTGATATGTTCCTTGGTGTGTACTTCCGTCTGAAGTAATTGTAGCATGGTAAATTGACATTTTTCAAAAGTGCTACATGCCTATCATGTGTACAGAGCCCATCTCAGCCTCCTGCTCTGCAATATATAGCTTAGACAACAGATGACAGTATTTCTCCATAGGAGACCAGACACAGGACAGAGGGGGAAATAATTGTGCTCTTCTAGGAATTGGCTGCTGATATACAGAAAAATGCAGCAGGTGAATTGAAAATCACTAAACAGATTTGTATAACAAACGGCTGTATAAAAGTTGAAAGCCAATGTCACAAACAAACAAACGGCACGCTACGCCATTCATTCATGACTCTAAATCCAAGCCGAAGCTAGGTTTCCATTAGAGTGTCTATTGCAATGGAAATATCCAATTACCATTTTCCCAACTGCCAATGTCATATGATCGGAATATTTCCATGAAACCCAATTTATGTGTTGGTGGAATTTCATTCTTGTTTTTCCCGAGCTGTGTGCTTCTCTGGAATACGGCAGAACATCAAAAGACTAATCAGCTTGCGAGCGTCAACACAAAAAGCTCCCCCTGAAGCTCTATATTTTGTCATGAGTGTTAAGACTCCAGGGACGCTCATCTGCAACCATGCATACTAGTTAACACTGCTGAGGGGTTAGGCATTACAGAATGAATAATTAATAATCATAGGCAAGTAAACAGCATGACATGTGAACATTCAATATGACTCACATTACCGCGTGGTCGTAATCCGGATTCAAGCTTCATCTAATTAGAACTGGATTTAGAAGCAATGCAGTTAAAAAGTACATGAATCTAAAATCAATGTAATTCAGGAATGTTCCAGCCATTCTATTTGTATTGACAATCATTTTAGCAGTGAGTTTGAATCATACGCGACCTTTCACCACAGTTTTCTTGTTTCAAAAGGACAGATAACTGGTTCATGCCTGTAGAGCAGTTTGGCTCATCCAACCACAAATCCCATTTCCAGACACCTGTGTAATATAACCTGAGGCTGTTATTTTCAGAATATGGCAGATTCTGTAATCCTCCAGCTTGCTATGCAGGATCAAAAATCGAATTCATGATCACAGAATCCTAATGCTGTGTTTGAATAGGTCACCATATTGCCACCTACTGGGAAAGTGTGTTACAACATAGTGTTTAGCAAAATGGAAAGCTAGGTATTCACAAAGAAGTGATAAAAGAAACAGTTTAGAACTATCTGAATTCTCTGATTCGTCCAGGATCAAATAACGTCTGTTTTCAGAATTATTTTCAGTAAATATTAAACTACTTAATTAATGTGCCTATTATTTCTTTCAATTTGACATTGTTAGATAATGAAAGATAATATAAGTGTAGTGAATCCACCCTTCTAGCCGGATTAAGATAATCACACAAAAAGACGAAACGCCACATTGTCCCCAAACAGTCATCAGATTGGATTGCCAAATTCTTACCCATATTTGGTGGTTCAGAATACTGTTAAGGGACAATACCTTTCTCCCTTTGGATAGGATAGATGATTACCAATCTTCATCCCATATCCAGAA
Organism: Esox niger; assembly: GCA_016801105.1. Taxonomy (NCBI): domain Eukaryota; kingdom Metazoa; phylum Chordata; class Actinopteri; order Esociformes; family Esocidae; genus Esox; species Esox niger. The sequence continues at coordinate 10,330 of JACXGJ010008597.1, read as the reverse complement.
TATCAGACATTTATTCAGATATGGGTAATGCATTAAAATGAAAAGGTCCCTGGCGATAAGTTTATCCAGTCATTGACAATGGCTGGACTCCGTTCACAAAGCAGACAGCCCCTAAGCACTTGCCATTGCTACTTGCCCTCTGGGGAATCTCCATCAAAGCTGGTTGCAGTTTTGATTGCCATCTAAAATGCGGGTCCAATTCAATGCCCCCCCGGCCCTTGAGTTCATTTAAGGGTACAGGTGAACAACTTCTTTCACTTGCAGGGTTCATATCCCCCACAATTAAACGCAAACTCTAACACTGGTGGTTGCAAAGTGTCCAATTGAATCAACACGACTACATTTTTCTGTGAGTCTCTAACTTCTTTGTTCCGATTCCTCGTGAGGTGCGTAGCTAGTGAACTCTGCAGAGTTATCAAACTCTGATCATCCTTTTCACATGATTGAATAAGTTTACTTGCACGATCACTGTAACGATTTGAAATGTAATCAAAGGGCTGAGGTTATACATTTTCGGGCTTGTGTACTTTGACATTAGAGTCTAGGAAAGGATGAAATCATTTAGTTCAAAGGCACATCCATATATATGTCCAAGAGTATCAAGCTAACAGAGCGACCAACGTGCCTCGAAGACAGGGAAAGCAGCACTGGTCAGAAAATGAAAAGTGAATAATTGCCATGGAGGTCTAGAGACATGACAACTGTTTGCATCACAAGAGCGACATGCTATTGTAACAACAGTGGCATGCTGTTGCAATATATACTGAACGCATGCGGCATCCGAAATGCAACGCAGACCAGTGCAACACTCCCAACGCTTTGTTTCGGACTGTTCCGTTGACTGTGAATGGCCTCCGTCGTAACGCCATGCATTTGACGCAGACGGTGGACGCGAGGCGTATGCCGACTTTTATAGGACGTTTGTCTGGGCTATAAAACAACTAAAACATGAATCAATCTCTCTCTTGCTTTCTTGCTCGCTAAGTAGACTGCGTACGCGCATTTGGGTATCTAGCTAGACTTTAAAGGTAGCATACAAGCAGGCGGGTGGTTCTTGTGCGTCCTATGAAAAAGCGCATGACCAGTAATTAAAACCTTGTTAGATCCAGTCCCAGAGCCAACAAGGAGAAAAATGAGTCTGCCAATGAAATGAAATGTATTCTCAGTAATACTAGCTGTTTTGTAAAAAACACTATCGAATTGCACACGGGATTCCACAAGAGATTTAGCAACGACAATAATAAAAAAATATAATTCCATTAATAATCCCAAATGTTGAAACAACTGAAAAGTACTCTGCTGATGAGACACGTTTTATTATCTTCTTAATTTCTCGCTCAATAGGTTTGCACTCAAGCATCACGGGTCAACAAGAATGGATAGACAAACATCAAATGAGACTGCTTCTTATTGATTAGTCACCAATTTCTAGTCAAAGAAATCCTAGTCACATGACAGTTGACAACAAACTTCCAACTTCCTGTTTACAGGAAAAGCGCTGGATCGTTGAGGAATACAGAGTTGAGGGGCTTTGAACAACTAGGTAACTCAGAGTATTCTATTTATTCTACACCTATCTTATTCTTGGCATTTTGTAAATTGTTTTAATTTTATAGGAGCATTCATATTGAACTCAGGGGATAGCTGCAGGCTATAGCGTAATGTGAATCAATATTGGCATTTAAAATCTCGTTCTGTATGCGAGTTTTCTAATTAGACTGGCCTATCAGTTGGTAACTATATGAGCCGGTGAATATTTCGTGAATATTTCTTTTAAACTACCAGGATTTTAGGCCAAGCAAATAACTTTGCTCATTGTGCTCAGCTGGTATTGCCAGTAACTATGCATACTAATATGTAGAGGGACAGCAGGCGTAGGCTGTATGCCCCATTATGTATGGCCTTGTACTTTAGAAGAGTTGCACTATTGATTACTGGGCATGGCAGTGGCAGTGACCAAATGCAAACACAAAGAAGTAGCTAAATAGTGATGAAACGAATAGCATGATTTAGTGATCATTCCGGCTATCATATCATTCTCTGTTTACTATGGAACAGATGGGAAACTAAGCCTATAGACATAGCTGTGTATTGGGTTACTATATTCCATCGATCTCAGCCACTGAAGACCGAGCTTCAGTATGCTTAACAAATGGCATGCTATTCCCTGTTGCACAACCGTGGGCGTTGTGTGACCCGATCAAAAGTAGCACGCTATTATAGGGAATAGTGTGCCATTTGGGAGGCAAAGTAGTTGCATTGTGCTCTAAATGTATTGCCTCTGTTTGTCTTTCTCCAGTGTTTCCTTAAAAAAAATGAAGTCCCAATGCAGTTGTCTGGTTCTTCTGCTATTGAATGTGTGCTATGCTGTGAAGAATGAAAAAAGGCCAAACTTTCTTCTGATAATGGTTGATGACTTGGGGATTGGAGACTTGGGTTGCTATGGGAACACAACTCTGCGGTAAAATTCATATGTATCTATAATTATTATTATTATTATCATCATATTTTTTATTTATGGAGTGTGTCACTCTTACCTGGTCATTGTCCTTATTTCTAAAACGCAGTCACCGTAAATGTCTATCCTTGGATGGATAATATAGTTCTCAGCTTCTTTTGACAATTGATTTTATTCGATAATTTCGGTGTTAAAATTAGAGTGTGACTGAAGCGCCCTGTTTTCAGGTGGGACTGTGTTGTGATGTTGTGTCTGTAGGACCCCTAACATTGACAGGCTGGCCAAGGAGGGCGTGAGGCTAACTCAGCACATTGCTGCTGCCCCACTCTGCACTCCCAGCCGAGCGGCCTTTCTCACGGGCCGATACCCAATTCGATCCGGTGAGTTGAGACGGCAGCATAAGTAGTAATAACACAAGCTCTGTATTTGGCCTGATTTTGACCCAGGGTGTTTGACACACAGCGCTTTGCCCGTTAGGGTTATTTGGTTTTCGGTCACTAGCGGGTGTTGGCGACAAGTGTTACGCAGCATTACAGAACATTTTGAAGTATGAAAAGGAAAAATTACGACTGAAACCCCTACTTTAAAGTAATATCATTCTTTTGTTCACTTCGTTTACCTTCAGTGCTCTCGTTTGATTTTTGTTTGTGATCCAGTGTTTTGTCTTGAACAGGTATGGCCAGTTTTGGAAAGGTGGGAGTGTACATCATATCTGCTGCCTCTGGCGGACTTCCCAGTGAAGAAGTCACCTTTGCCAAAGTTGCCAAACAGCAGGGCTACCAGACTGCCCTCATAGGTCAGCTGAAGTCGTCTTCTGTGTCTGTCTCTGATAGGACGTATGTCAAGGTTAGGAAACTCTGAACAGGGAGGGTTTCAGCAGCTCTGTCAGAATAGGGCCTAACTCATACCCTGAAAACCAGGTGAGTGAAAAATTAGCAGATAAAAAACAAGAAACCAAGTGTTTTGACCCTCCAGGAATTACGTTTCCATCCCTTGACGTATTTAATTAACAACTTGATCTGCCAGCTGTGCATTATCAGTATGAGTTCATATCAATACTTTCCACTCTGTGTGGGAGGAACATGCAGAAGCGACAGAGGTTTTTATCTTATATTATGCTTTTTTTCACTGATAACAAGCACAGTACTTTTTATACTCTAATTTATAAAAATGTATGGTTGTCGAGGCGACAGATAAGACACATTTGTAGGACATTTGGGATTGCTGTTGTCCTTTGATGTGCAACCTGCTCACAGTCTATTTAGTAACCTGAGATTAAAATGTAGCCTTGAATTTAATAACAGGGATCATCTACCTTTTATCTCCACTGTAGAAAATACACTTTGTGTTTTCAAGGCCGTTGTTCTTTGAAGACGCCTCAACTTTCCCATTAATATAGTCCAGTGTCCGCCTCCTCATCACTGCAGTCAAGTTGCCACTTTATTTTGTCCATTGTCTCCCCCCCACACACACACCCCCCTGTAGGAAAATGGCACCTCGGTCTTAACTGTGAGCGGAGTGATGACTACTGCCACCATCCCAGTGCTCACGGCTTTGACCACTTCTACGGTATCACCTTGACCAACTTGCGAGACTGCCAGCAGGGCCACGGCTCTGTATTTTTCAATGTTCTGGCACACCTACCCTTAAAGGTGACAGGGACAGGGATTTTCAGTAACCTACAGTATTGCATGGAATGTATGCAGTTGTTGTGTGTGGCCTGGTTTAACATGTGACGCAGGTCTTTTACGACTTGCTAACCCTGTCGCTGTGATGAGGGATTAGCGGTTGGCCGGGCGGCAGTCTGGCTGTCAGCTCCGTCAGTATGCTTATTACCGTCAACTCAACTCTCTACCCTGCAAGACCCTGGGAGTGGGTGTGGCCACCATGATTCTCCTGCATGCGAGGGGTGTGGCCACTGTTCGGCGGAGGCTGGCGCTGAGTCTGGTGGCGTGTGTTGGTGCAGGGGCAGCCATCTTTGGTTTGTTCGTTGTCACGTTCCCCATCTTCAACTGCTTTCTGATGAGGAACCGGGAGGTGATCGAGCAGCCGTATGTCTCCGAGAACCTCACCCAGAGAATGACGGATGAAGCGGTCGAGTTTTTGACAAAGTGCGTGTTGAGTTTTCATTTGTATTGAGACGGAATGGGAGACAACCTGTGTGAACACAAGTGAGAATTGTTTGATTATTGGTGACTGTCAGAGGTGGGTTTAAATCTAACCACAGCTCTGTTTACAAGCTTGAGATGGTGCCGTAATTGCACAGTCACTGTCATTCAGTATTCGGAAAGCAAAAAAAAGACACCTGTACACAGGTTGTCTTCTACTACCTACTCTCCCATCCAAGCAGAACACTTGTTAACGCCAGTATTGATTATCTCTGTGTCTGACAGGAACTCCGCAAGACCTTTCCTGATGTTCTTCTCCTTCATCCAAGTTCACACGGCCATGTTTGCATCTCCAGCCTTCCAGGGGACCAGTCAGCATGGAGCTTTTGGAGACGCGGTCCACGAAGTCGACTGGAGTGTTGGTAGGTTATTTTTACTCTCTATTGTTCAATGGCCCTTTTATGTCCTGAAGGTTTAGCGGTTGGAACTGTTGAAATGTCAACCCAAATATCATGGATGTGCGCGAAGCACGATAACCCAGCGGATGTATTCATGAAATGCCCAGGCTCTGGGGGTTGAAGCCTAATGGCTGGGAAGTGGACGCTTGGGGAGCTAGATGGAATGAGGCCAACATTCTGATGATTGTCTCGTCCATGAAACATCTGATTTCAATGCAGATATTTTGTATGAACACTGGACTGTTTTTCTTACGCTGGAAAACTGCAGAAATATGCTAGTCATATTTTCCGATTTTGCTTAGCGCTCCCTGCTGCCTCACCTATGTTCTGCCCACTTAAATTCACTTGCCTCCCACTGGAAACAACAGAGTGTGGACTCTCTTGGTTTTGTAACGAAAAAACATTGAGAAGGGTTAGAGTTTAAGATATACATTTTGTTGCTTCTATTTTACTTATCAAGTCCTGTTTGAAAACGGCGCCCCCTAGGTCAGCTCATGCGGACCTTGGACCAGTTAAACCTGAGGGAGAACACACTGGTTTACCTGACATCCGACCAAGGGGCGCACCTTGAGGAGATCTCGGTCCGTGGTGAAGTGCACAGAGGCTCAAACGGCATTTACAAAGGTAATTACTATGCTTTCATTATTATTATTGACCAAACCTCTCTAGTGATGTTCATTATTAAGTACACTATGCACTTAAAATACTTGGAGTTTGTGACGAAGGGATGTACACTGGGCCTGGTCAAGTGTTTACAAAACTATTGCCTTTAACTACAGTATTTTATTCTATTATATAGTTAGTATAAATAGGAGTGAAAATACACAATTTGGAAGTGAAGGTGCAAATAACCTTTATTTGTCCCCACAGGGAGGTAACTATGGATTGGCAAACATGCTCAGGGATGTTCGTCTGTCACTATTTTGCCAACATTTGTGTGAATGATGTGTCTTATTATTGATATCTGGCAGTCACAATATAACAAAGATTTGCACTGGGGGGTCGAGGGTACATCATTTACTGTAGAAGATGTGATTACTTTTGCCTTGTCTGCTTGTGTAGTGGTGTAGTAGGTTATATTAATTTAATAAGCATGCAAATGGAAAGTCTGAGCCAGTCAATGCATACAACAGAATTATAGATATTAAATAACTCTGATTCCCGTCTTTTATGCATGAGCACCGACGGGGAAGTTAGCATGAAAGGTTCTGGTAAGCTTTCTATTTCAGCTGCGTGACAGGGACTTCCCATACCGTCAGACCTCACAAAATGCTTCCTGTCTGTCACTGAACAGCAGGGAAATCCACCAACTGGGAGGGAGGGATCCGAGTTCCCGGACTGCTCCGGTGGACTGGCGTGTTACCAGAAGGGAAGGTCACCGATGAACCCATTAGCAACATGGACGTCTTCCCCACCGTGGTGAAGCTAACCGGGGGGATGGTGCCAGCGGACAGGTGGGCAAGATGGAAATGTGCGCTTCCGTTTATGGGCTGTCAGACTGCCGTGCTCTGAAGGGTTCTGTATGCTAGAGAAATGTTATTTTTACTTATGAGCCGACAGCACTGAGTCCATGTCGCGTACTCTTCTGCCAGTCAACTACAGCATTCGGAATCTAGGTCACCATAGAAACAACGTGCACTCTGTTCTCTGAATTAAACCCTAACGAGAAACCGTGTAGTTGTAATAGGTGTCACCAGAGGCCTGTTAGGAAAAGCCTTGGCTAATGAAAAACAAAAAACAAAAAAAGGAATCGGGCTGATCTAAATCTTAGATCAAAGGTTTGTAAGAGTCTGTGAGGTCTCTGCCTACGCAGTGGATCATTCCTACAGTGTTCCTGTTCCTGCGTCACTGAGAGAATTCCTTCTGCTGTGTGTTTGTGTCTTCTATTCCTAGAGTTATAGACGGTCATGACCTCATGCCCTTGTTGCAGGGGGAAGTTGAGAGGTCAGAACACGAGTTTCTCTTCCATTACTGTAACGCCTACCTCAATGCTGTAAGATGGCATCCTCCGAACGGTAAGTCAGCATTTCCAATATAGTAGGTTGTTGTTTGTATGTACGTGTATATATAAATACATATATTTACTGTACATGTATGTGTTTATATGGTTGAAAATATACAACTATACAAATATACTAAGAGACAACTGCACCTTTTTCTTTCATTTCCAAAAACGTCAAAAAGGAGGGTTTTGAGTGAGGAACAGGATTCAAATTAAGAGACCACTGCAAATTGAACGCTTCTGTTCCTCACTCAAAACTTTCCTTTTCAACTTTTTTGGAAAGGAATGAAATAAGTGCAGCGGTCTCTTCATTTTTTTCCGGAGCTGTAAATATAAATATATGTGTTTCTTAGTATCAGTACTATCGTTTCATTTCAGTGCTTTAACTACTATGGGGGTTGTAATTGACTGAAACATTCAGGTAATTTAACATGGAAGGCGTTCTTCTTCACTCCGAATTTCTTCCCTGAGAACGGGACAGCCTGCATGCACACCCATGCCTGTTTCTGCGCCGGATCCTATGTGACCCACCACAACCCTCCCTTGCTCTTCGAGCTCTCCCGGGACCCCTCAGAGACCAGCCCCCTGACCCCGGAAATGGAGCCAGCTTTCCACTCCGTCCTGGAGCAGATACGGGCTGCTTCGGCACGTCACGCTGAGTCCATCGTTCCGGTTCAGGACCAGCTTGCCCTGACCCACATTCTGTGGAAACCCTGGCTGCAGCCGTGCTGTTCATCCTGGTCCCAGCTCTGTAGGTGTGAGAGAGACAATCAGCGGAGTCCTGCAAGCTCTCCACTTGACTAGAACATCGTTGTGTAGCGCCATCCACCCAGGATGTTTTTCTTCCTATTGTACGGTGTGGTTTTACCAGGCAAAATGCATGTTTTTTACCAGGCAAAATGCATGTGTCCTCACTCGTCAAAATAAGTCATTTTCTTTTCACGTTGGCGTTCTCTCGTCCTCTATCCGGTGCTTTTATCCAAAGCCACATACTGGAGTAATTAAAGTTAAGTGGTGACTGCTCCAAGCTCTGACAGCCATGCTACACTGTCTTGCTAGTGCTCTGGTATTCACATCTGTTCATCGAAGTCACTCCATTTTCATTTCAACCCCATAATCGGGAACTTATTTAGACCTGGGACATCAGGTGGGTTCAATTAAAGATGAGGTAGAACAGAAGGGGAAGTCCCTGATTAGGGGTTTGTAATGGAAAAAGTGCAACTGGCTTCAAAAAAAAAGCGTTGTCCAAGTGGTTCCTTTCCAGGAAAGTCATTTTAATGTGTTATATTTGCTCACTCCTTATTAAGGTTGATGCAGCCATTTTAAAACACTTTGTGACAAACCTGTTGACATGTAGCACTATGAGTCATGAGTTTGATTGTTGATGCGAGTCCTCATACACGGTAAAGTTGCCGAGGAGGATACTCACGCAATGTTCAGAAAAGCAGAGCGATTCAGTTAACTCGCTTTGTCATTTGTAACACGGCCATAACCCTGTTTAACCCTGTTTGTACAGATGATCATCCCTTCATCACTGTTCATAATGTGAAGTCTACAGTGGCAGCATAACAAACATCTGCTAAATGAAAATCCATGTTTGAATGCACAGTGGTTTGAAATAAATATTCACTTCCTTTTTGCTGACTTACAAACTGGGATTGAGATGTAAAAATACTCCTTCCTGTCACATACTGTATTAACATATCTGAAAGGTCCTGCTGTTAAATATTGTATTTAAAGATTGGGGAGCTTTTGTTGTCTCAAAGAAGGGTACTGATTTGTAGGTGGTTAACAATAATATATCAGACATGAAATATCTCAAAGCATTGTCAAGTTCATTAATGTGGATGATGTTATTACACAGAGACACAGCAAATACACGTTTGTCCTTCGTAACTGAGCTTCGGGATGGAAAGGAAGCTTTAAGGATGTCACTGTAAGCTCGTTGCAGATTTTAAAACAACATATTTCAATTGTGATTTGAGAACTGAGGGTAAATCAACCAAATTGTAGTGACTAAAATAATGTCCACAACGACGGAGTGAAAAACAAAAGGTGAATACAAATTGAAGTGAATACAAATATTTTTGTAAATATTGACACACATCCTATAAATTACAAGGCAGTAATGAACCTACAAATGCCTACAAAAATAGCATGTTTAATGAATACACATTCAAAATTCAGAAGCTTTACATTTTCTGGCACTGAGAAATAAACATTTTGGCAGGACAAAAACCAAGACCAGACAAAATATACACTGGATTGGCCAAGTTACAGTTGACATAAATCTGTTTTAAAATGTATTGCAAGACTTAAAAATACTGTCTATGATCCCTTAGACTCTGACAGGGCTAGAGGGATTTTGCTAAGAATAAATTGAAAATATCCAGGTGTACAAAGATTTGAGTGACTTATAGATGTAATTTCTGCCAAAGATTTTCATAACATACTGGTTCAAGCAGACGAATGCTTATCTAATCCAAGTATGTTTGTATTATTTTTCTGTGATATTTTAAAAACGTGTATATTACGTCTACTTTGCAAACATTTTGTGGTTCAACCAATCAATACCAGTCATACATTGTAATGCAACAAAATGTCAAAAAGCCCAAGGAGGTGCATACTTGTGCAATCCTCTGTACAGCTGCTATATCTAAAGCCAGCGTTCATCAATGAGAACAGCCAGTCAGAGTCCCAGATTCAGTTCATCCCCCTGTGGTCAGAGCCAGCAGTAGATCTCCATCATCCAGGCTAGCTTTAAGCTTAGCCCTTCATTTCATCTGTCTTCAGTAGCATTTGGTTAAAATGCTATCTTAATCTTATTCTCCCTTTAACTTTACATCCAGCAGTCTGTTTGTCACAGATTACCATTAGCCAATTCCAGAATATTAAGTAGTACTCTCCACTCCCCTGTATGGTCATTTATTTGATGGATGCGGAATCCCAAACAGCGTCTATGTGTTTCATTTTATACCATGCGTTAATTTGTTTCAACACTTCATTTACTTTTTGACATTTACGCAATGAAAAAGAATAATGATCTGATGTCTTGTGTTTGAAAACAGCTAATATAGCACTACTGTAGCAATATCACCTTATCATCACCACAGAACTACAGTTACTAACCCCATATCACCACAGAGCTAGAGTAACAAACCCAGACTGCCACCACAGAACTACAGTTACTAACCCCATATCACCACAGAGCTAGAGTAACAAACCCAGACTGCCACCACAGAACTACAGTTACTAACCCCATATCACCACAGAGCTAGAGTAACAAACCCAGACTGCCACCACA
>JACXGJ010008596.1:0-26668 GCA_016801105.1 Esox niger | reverse complement strand
GAACCACCTCCCTGGGACCACCTCCCTGGAACCACCTCCCTGGGACCACCTCCCTGGAACCACCTCCCTGGAACCACCTCCCTGGAACCACCTCCCTGGGACCACCTCCCTGGAACCACCTCCCTGGAACCACCTCCCTGGGACCACCTCCCTGGGACCACCTCCCTGGGACGCCAGTACAGCTGAGACAGCGCTACACTCCACACCGCTCAACCATCGCTAAGGTAGCTGGACTGTTGCTACAGCTCAAACCACCACGTCAAAAACCTTTATGAGCCAGGTGAACCCTCATGGAAACTCCAACTGCGGGCTAATCCAGTGGCATAGTCCCTCGCACGCACGCACACACACACACGCACGCACGCACACACACACACACACACGCACGAACACACCAGATTAGGGGCTCTTAAAAGCAATGCCATCCAAAGGCTCATTTTCTGGTTGACGGAGGACGAGAGTAATTTTATCCAATGATACAGGCCCGATGTGATAATAAGGTGTGTGTATGTGTGAGTGTGTGCATGTGAGTGTGCGTGTGCGTATGTGTGTGTAGGCCCAGGGCCAGTTGTCGTGCAGCCTGCGAGCCAAGGAGCATCTGCTCTATCTGTCACTAGCTTGACTAGCCTGAAGCTACTCCCAGTTGTCCATAGACACAGACCCAAGATCAGCTACCATCCCCGAACCGCGGAGGGGTAAGCCTAGGGTCGTCCACATACTCCAGGTCATAAGGGAACAACAGGATTGGTTATCCTAATGCTACCTATACACTACAGGTATTTAGGGAACCAAAGGTGCGTCCCACATTGCCCTTAGGTACACACCTCCAATCACTTTAACTTAACAAAATCCTGGCAAAACCAAACAGATCTCAGACAAGTTTAGGGAGAACAAATGAGTAACCCCCCCCCACTGGCCATTACAGCACAGACAGGCAGTGCTACTTTATCACTCATAATATGACGGAACATAAATCACTCAAAAGGACACAGGGAAACAACCCGTTCGTTTCAGTCCACCGCCAGTCAGGTAGAAACAAATCTATCTTTTATCACAGGTAATAAAAACAGCATAGTTTCAAGCACCTTGTTTGAATGGCCCTCTGGTTTCTCATCTCTGAGTGGCCACACAGCTCAAAACAGTGTTCCCTTCAGTCACAAGAAGAAGCCGGTGGTCTGACCCCTCTCTGACCTCCATTATATCGCTCTTCTCTTCTGTCCCATTCTTTTCCCTCCGTGAGGCAGGGCGCCCTGTTGTAATATGCACATTGTGATTGACAACAGCCTCAAGTGACAAGCGCGGTCTCACCTTAGATTGCAGAGCAGTCGTGAGTCTAACTGTGAGCGTTCAGTAGATAATATCTGTTACAGAGTACAGTTAAGGTGAATGACTAAACTACAGTAACTGTGTTCGGGTATTAACTGACATCTCGTCAGCAGGCTATCGGGGCAAACGTGAGCCTGGCACCAGAAACATTCAGTTGGCCTTTAAGGAGTAACTTTACAACTCCATGGGAGACAACTTCATGAAAAAAGTATGGCGATCTTTTGAATTTACCAAAACAAAAAACTGCAGCTGTGTTTTTAACATTTGTTCATGTAAACAACCACTTTACATCACATTACACCCAGTCTTGCCAGCCACTTTATAATACATAAGAGAAGCTAATGAGCTAATGTCATACAATGGTATTATCATGAAATGCAACTTCTCCTCAATAAGATAGCTACTGAAGTAACATATGTTCATCACAATGAACATGTTTTAATGAAGCAGTGACTACCTTGTTCTTCCCAAGTCAGAGCTGTATCTATTGAGACAGCTTGGCTGTGCTGTACTCTCAGCTGCTATGGTAAATGACTGGTTGGTAGATTAAGCAGATTAAACCAATGTCTATCATTATTGTCTAATGAAGGCTAGGTTTGAAAGACGGCTCCACCAGACCTTCCACGAATTTGGGAAGAAGTGTCTGGAAATGAGATTAGGTATCAACAATACAATATACCGAACAGGGGTCAAGAAAACACTAGACATCTGGATATAATCAAATACATATGAGAGACAAAATGTCGCCTCTGGTGAAGCTTTGGCACACACATAGCTAGCCAGATTTAGACAGAAAACTAGGTTGGGATAAGAGTCAAGCTTACTGCACAGCCTCCGTGGTTGGTGGCTTAATAGCAACATAAGCACAGAACTCTGAATGCACAAATCATTACTATATTTAACGTGTATTTTATCAACAGTTTCAGTTTTTGATTAATATGAGTTTCATTTAAAGTATCTGGCGTTTTTGCAGATTGGCAAGTTATAGCTATGCTAGTTGGCTAAGGATATTGATTGTGAAATGCATTTGAACACAGTACCGATTTTTGTTTCACTTGGCAGCCAGATCCTGATATTCTGAGAACAATATTTGAGTTGCCTGAAGAGTAATCAGAGATATATCCAGCAGTGTTGAGGCAGAAGCCTCGTTGTGAGGACAACTAGATTTTATTCCGGACCACTACTCTGAACTTTGTGTGGTGAGGACCCACTACTCTGAACTTTGCGTGGTGAGGACAACTGGCTACTACTCAGAAATGTGTGAGGTCAGGACAACTGGCTACTATTCCAAACTAATGAGCTTGCTGGTGCCCAAACTGCTGAAGTGAGCGCTACACAGAATGGAAGGGAAGTACTCCAGTCAATGTAAGACTGGCTAAATAGTGGAAAACATTGCTCACTACATTTCTATGAAGGGAGTGTCAATGGAATCAATGGGGGATATGTCAAGGACCTGCAGATATTCCTCCACAGACAGGCAGAGGGTCTGCAGACAAAGGTTTAAGAAACTCTGTCTGGACAATCCTATCAGCCAATCAAAACTGTGTATGTACATATGTACATACATTTGTTTTCTTAACACCAACATGATCAGACTGAGAATTTCCAAATGAGGCTCAGGGATATAAATTATCCAAAATATGTTGTTTTTAGCCAATGAACAAGCACACTGATTAATTGATCAAACAACAAAATGTATTTTAGAAATGCCTTTTTACATCAGCAGTTATACCCAGCTTTACATTTCAAAGAGCAAGCAATGCAGATGTTGAAGCACAGTGGCTATGGAAATAACCTCCTAGAGAGGCAGGAACCTACAGACGAGCCAGGCTCTGGGGAAGACAGTTCTGGCTATGCCAAGTAGAGAATTAAAGAGTACATGTTCATTAAGGCCAAAGCACTCATCACTATGTTCTAAATGTTCAGATGATCATCGGGCCAAAATACCTTCACCTCAGGCGTAACTGTAAATGTCAGGTGGCTTTTCATAGGCAAGTGTTCAAGACATCATGCAAGCGATGATTAGTAAAAGAAATGATCAACAAAGAGTACATGTGGGCGGTTGCACAAAGCTCAATAGAGATGCATCGACTCTGAAGTGAAAAAAATATAGGGAATCCCCTCTGATATCGATTTGAAGGTTTCTGCAGAGACAGGAAGACACACTTGACTTAAGCTTCACCTCTGAGGTCAGCGACCGACAGAAAGGCAAGGCCACGAGAGTGTGAGTTTAACGAGAAGACATTCACCTCACTGTCCTGCCTTGTCAATTTGGGGATTGGGGTAGACCTACTGAGCCACGTGAGAAGCAGTGAAAAACTGTTTGTATTTGACCCTATTAAACAAAATGCTGAAAACGCAAACACATACAGATACAGACACACATGTGCATAAATGTGAGCGCAAAACCTTGAAAACAAAAGAATGCATTCAACACATTCACAGAGCTCATGACACAATGAATCTCTTTTTGCCATAACATTTATACACACACATCTGTTTTTGAGAAAATAATTGTTTTCTTTTTGTCAACTAATTACCACTTCACAAATTGCCTAGCTGACATATCGACAAAATTCAACAGCAAGGCACTAAACCCAAATGTCACCAATAAGTCACACGGGATAAGAACATCTTGACCAAAAATAAAATGTTAATGTGTTTGGGGAACAAAACAGACAAAGAATTCCCAGGTGGAGGGATCCAGTTCCTTTTGCGATGTTAACATACAACTAGGTGGTTGGATAGAGCCATGTTATCACATGCCCATATGTTAAACCAAATCAGCTCTTTACATACAAGATTATTTTTCAATCAACATAATCATAGAAAGTTGTGGTTGAATTAAATTGTCATGTAGCATTTAACAGGTGAAAAATTTCTAGATCCCATAGTTCAGTCTGACATGCAATAGTTTACTATCTAAAATAAAGCAAATAAATGACATATTTTACAGTGTCTCACACCATTATGGAGCTACTACATTTATCAGAACTGTATTTCTGACCTTTTATAAATGTTGACCACTGTTGCTAAACACACGCAGAGACATGACAGAATAAAGGGCAGAGCACTTCCTTCCTTCCTCTTACATGAAAAATACTCAAGTATTTCTTTATACATGCAAACCTGCTGGTAGCCATTCATAAAAAGAAGCCTTTTGGAAGCAGCAACAGAAACATAAAGCACAGAGTAGCCTGTACTCAAGGAGCCCTGAGGACTTCATCTTTAACACACTGACTTATTATAATCCACACACCAGGCAGACTTTTCCATCTCAATGTTCATCTCAGTTTAGTGAACCGCTTGACATATACAAACCAATGTACTCACTGAGTATCAGGGTAAGTCTATGAGATTGTGGGTTACCTATTTTTCACCCGTTAGGACATGGGAATCCGGTATTGCAGTGTCACAAACTGATTGGTAAGTGTAATAGGTACGCCACACTTGGATTCTTTTGGCAATGGAAGCGATAGAGCAGTGATTTAGGCAATTTAGGCAATTGAGAGACAGTTTATATCAGCAGCTTTACCTATTACAGCATTTGTAAAACACTTTCTGTCAGGACAGCATTTTCAGCTAGTCAAAGATCTGAAGACCCTTGACATGCTGCCAATATATGGGGTTTGTTCAACTGACAGAATGGTCTACAGGACTATATAACTACCGTTCATCTTCTAAAAAACAATTAAGGAAACTGAAATAACAAACCTCTAGCATGTTACACTGTGTTGAAAAATGTAACTATTCAGAGGAACCTGGCATAGACCAGCACAAGTTGTCATGCTTGTCACCAGCCTCTACTGTGTTTTTGCTGGATCCTTTGCTGTGTTTTAGCTGGAGCCTTCACAGTGTTTTTGCTGGAGAGTTTGCTGTACTTTTCTAGTGCCATCTCTGTGTTTTTCTAGACCATTAGTTACGTTTTTAGCATCTTCACACAGTTTTTAAGAGGCTTTGTTGTGTGTTTTTTTCTTTTACTGTATATTCACTTAGCGGATCAACTGAACCAACTGATCAGTTCAGTGATTTATTAACTTAACGACCCTTGCACCAAGCAATCCAATAATTATGTCCGGTTTTGGTTTTTAAATTCTGACAATTTCAAGATATTACATTAAAAACTGATTTGTTCATGTTTTAAACATACTACTTGGTTTTTAATTATTTAGATAATAACCGGATGTGTTATTATTTACCATCACGGGTACGCACATGCAATGCACCTTCTTTAAATGTCAGATGGTTCAAATGTTTCCAGGACAAAATATTTGGTAGCAGTGTGACATTGAGTGGACATTTGTCTGTCTACAGTGAAAAATACAGATGCCTGAAAAACCCACCACAGTCCGCATGGTTTGTACTCAATATACATATCACATAACCTCAATATCAGTTGGAATTACATTGTGTACCGTACTGTGTGTTTCCAGCCAGTAAATGTATTTCAACAAACTGGACTAGAAACAGATTCAAGTTAAAACTCTTTTAGCAACCTTGGGATCCTCTTTCAGCATTCTGGTAATGCATGTGACCACCTCTATTTATTTCATTTGTCTGATTATAATTATGATTATTATCCACCTGGACTACGTAAAAGAAATCTATGAAATGAAATGTCCTACCCCTTCTATTCCTGTGCACTGAATCCTTTCAGGTAAAAAAAAAATCAAGTAATATTTATGCTGGCTTTGCAAAGTGATTCTAATTCCTATTGGAACCCAGCCACAGTGGGGATATTAAACAACTTTTATTCACCCATAATCTGTTTCCAGAATGACCGCCAGGGTTATAAACATGAATAAAATAGAAAACCTAAACCATCTTAAATGGAACAACAATTCCAGAACTGGGTGCAATAAGTTCAAAAAAGAGATTGGATAGCTTGGGAAAAAATTTACATTGCCCCAAATTGATGCAAAATCACCAAAAAAATGCTAAATCACAACAAACAAATAATGTTTGCGCTTGGCCGCATTCCAAACTGAATGTTTTTTTATTATGCGCATTTATCTGATACGAAAAAACATCACTACCAAACACCAATGATGAGTCCTGTCCTTTTTAACAGCCAGGGACAGTTTGGATAGGGATGGGTACCAGATCAAGCTTTTCAGTTTCAGTTCTTCGCTTTGGTAGTGATTTCACACAATTACTTTTCTCATTCCTATTAAATTATTACAATTTTGGATATTATGTATTTATATGCCAATCCGACAGATTTAGTTTCACATTTGCATGACGCCTTATGAACACTCCGAACTATTTAAACATAGGGTACTGCATAAGATATTAATTTCCCCTGGGCACACGAAAGAATGGCAGAGAACAAGCTTGAAGCTGTAACTTTCAGGTATATTTGCTTAGCAAAATAAGCATGTCTCCCTTTACTGACAGGCTGATTCTAAGCTAATTGTGTCCCCAGCTGTTGAGAATATACATCCGTCTGGTGTGGATGAAGCATCGATGAACTTGTTAGAGAGCTCCGATATTTAGACTGTATGTTATTAACTAGCTACCCAAAATGATTGCCAACGTTTCCTCAAAACTAGGTATATCTGTCCTGTTATCATTGCCTCCATGACTTCCAACTTAGTACTGCTGGCATAGTATCTGCAAAATGTTGGTGGATGTCACTGGCTAAGCCTGAGGTTGTGGATAATCCAGGATGTGGATGAGAGTTGTGAGGTTGTCAGAGTCTGACTGACGTTAGCTCTTCAACACAGTTAAAGACAGTTATCCTTGAAGTTACTGCCATGCATTTGTAGATTTTCTTAAATTGCTTGCGATAGCCATATTTGCAAGCAAATGTTACATTAGCAGTGTTGTGTTTAGGTTTGCAACTGTCATTAAATGGCACCTGCTCAGATCAACCTTGTCCAGAAAGCTAGCGACAACGCATTCAGAAAGAATTTAGACCCTTTCACTTCTTTCACACTTCATTACATTAAAGCCTTTTTCTAAAATGCATTCAAAATATTTATTTCCTCATCAGTCTACACAAAAGATCCTATGATGATCAAAAAAAATTACAAATCCCAAACTAGAACCCCATTGAACATCTGTGGGGAGACCTGAAGATCACAGTTTACTGGAGCTCCCCGTCCAATCTGACAGAGCATCAGAGGATCTGCACGGAAGAATGGGAGAAACTGTACAAATCAAGTTTTGTAAAGCTTTTAGAGGAATACATCATAACGCTCTAAGTTGGCATCACTGCTAAAGGCGCTTCTAAAAATACCGAATATTGGGTCGGAATATTAAACTATATTTTATATTTTATTTGCACTAAATTGGCACACATTCAAAAAATAAATGTTTGATCTTTTATATTATGGTGTATTTAGATACAGACTGAGCAAAAAAAAATAACACAACAAAATGTGGAGAAAGTGCAGTGATCTGAATATTTACAGCTTGGCCCTCCGGTCATTGTGGAATAATGAATACAGCCGCCAAAGAAAAATGACTTTGCACCCCTGAGCTAGACCATGCTGCTCAGACCAGCTTGACCAGGACAGACCAGTATCAATCTGCTAAAAACATATACTGGAGTAAAGTGAGTTTTCTTTTCAGCAGAGAGTTGTCAATGCAGATTGACTTAGAGATTTCACAACTAGCTAAATCATCCATATTAAGTTAGTCCTTCGAAATTAAATTAACTCACGTTTACAAGCTGCTTTTCTCCCAGTTTGCTGTACATTGCACAAGGAGCTATGCACATAACAGTGTAGCAAAACGGACAAGAGAGAGACACAAAAGCACCAAACAGGTGCAGAAAATGGCCTCTAGGGCTCTTAGCAATGAACAGGTGCTTTTAGTCTGCCTTCTGCCGACACCTTTACAAGGCCCAACAAAGAAAGGGTGTCATTTGATCGTGTGTTTGTTGTAGGATCGGGCCCTGGGAGGCCGGCAAGCCAAGCAACCTAATTAGAGCCGCAACGATCTCCGGGGTGGAGTGACGGATGGGCCAGCCAATCAGCTGTGGCTCACACTGCGGAGAACTCTGACTTCTCACCTGAGATGCGTTACATTTTTCTGCCTATTATGTTGCAAACCAATCGGTACTATACTACAGTACATGCAAAAGTCTTAGGCATCATTGATGCAAACTAAAGCCATTTATTTAGGTAGTAATTGTATATTTGGAAGTATAATGAAGTTGGGACGCTGTGTAAAATGCAAAGAAACACTGAACACAATGAGGTGCAAATAATTTAAACCCTGTATTCAATAGAAAAGAGTACAAGACAACATATCAAACGTTGAAACCAGCAACACGTTTTGATGCCAGCAACACGTTTAAACAACCTGGGACAGGGGCAACAAAAGACTGGATAAGTTGAGAAATGCAAAACAAAGTGTGCTACCTCACACAACTAATTAGGTTAATTTTCAAAAGGTCAGTAACAAGATTGGGTATAAAAAGAGCATCCAGAGAGCATGAGTCTTTCATAAGTACAGGAGGGGAGACGGATTCACCACTCTCTGAAGGCTTGCACAGGCAAATAGTGCAACAACTTCAGGTTACAGTTTCTCAATGTAAATTTGCAAAGAGTTTGGGGATCTATGGTACATAATGCCATTAAAAGATTCAGAGAATCCCGAGAAATCTCTGTGCACTAGGGGAGGGTATTGGCAAGTACCTTACGATATGATATACAGCTCCAGAAAAAATTAAGAGACCACTGCACCTTTTTCTTTCCTTTCTAAAAAGTGAGGAACAGAAGGGTTAAAATTAAGAGACCACTGCAAATTGAACACTTCTGTTCCTCACTCAAAACTTTCCTTTTCGACATTTTAGGAAAGGTGGTATCTTAATTTTTTCCAGAGCTGTATATTACGATACACATGTTACGATTCAATACATCATGATTCATCATGATATCACAGTTGAATCATAATACTTACTAATGTGCAAAAGAAAACCTCAAATATAATTAGGCTATAGACTTGAAAGGACAATCTTTAGCTAATTCCCATGGGCAACCCCTAATAAAAAAAAGAACCACTAAATTTGAAATGACAGAACTTTTAAATGTAACCCTTATGACCCAAATATAATTCTAGAATGCTGCTGTTGATTACTGAAAATTCTCTAAATAAATCATTTTCTCACACACATCAAACAGACACAGCACAAAAACACAAACCAAACTACAATTACAAGTTTGTTTTAAAGAGCACTCACTCTTCTTCAATTTGACAACAAATTAACTTGTAATAATATAATTTGTTTTCTCCCAAAAACAATCGATAGAAAGTACGAACGTATGGCCCAAGTTTACTTCCACCTCGACATCTTTATCGCATTCAAAGATCAAGGACGTTCCTAACCTCTTATCACCAAACAACAAAGAAACAATCTCTTCTAACATAACACGTCTTGGCCGCTTTTGAGTAAGGAAATTACTCAAACAATACCTCAAATGACAGCATACCCTTTCCTAGTTTATTGTTAATGAAGACATCCATGGAAATATAGTAACGGGCTTTTATCAGGTAGAGTTTGTGATACATACACAACTATTTCTGTTGATTGAACACGCCCGTTCAGCGATCGCTACAGTAATTTAAAAGACTGCTGTCGACTGCATAATAAATAAACATTGATTCTAGAGATCAGAATATCAATACAATATTGTGAAAGTAAGATTTGCTATTTTAAATCAAATGGTTGTAATGGCATAGCACTGATGTACACAAGGGACAAGGCCAAAAACCAACACTGGATGGCCGTGATCATTGGGCCCTCAGACGCTGCTGCATTAAAAACAGAAAGGAGTTTGTAGTGGACAACACTGCATGGGCTCAGGAACACTTCTGAAAACAACTGTCTGTCAATGCAGGACGTCAACGCAAGATACAACTCTACCATGCCAAGAGGAAACCATATATAAACAAGATCCTGAAACACCACTGCCTTCTCTGGGCCCGAAATCATTTAATAAGATGGACTGAGGCAAAGTGAAAAATTGCCCCTCTCCCAACTTTTCTTAAATGTGTTGCTGGCATTATTCAATATGTATTTTTCCCAAAACAATAACATTTCTCAGTTTCAACACTTGATATGTTGTCTTTGTACTATTTAAATATAGGGATAAATGATTTGCACATCAATGAATTCTGTTTTTATTAGCATTTTTTGCAGCATCACAACTTTTTTGGAAACAGGGTTGTATAATATATACAGTACTGTATGTTTCCACAAAACTTTCATGAACATTCTTCAACTGACTTCTAGTTTTGCTTCTGTTTGGAGGGTGAGGCAAGGTATATCCGTTCCTCAACCAAACATTTTTCAACTAGTCCTTCAGTACAGCAATAACACATTCAACGGAAAGTTCCAGAATGTAAAGACTAAGTGAACACAACTCCTAAGCAACGACAGGGAGGTGTGACAGGGGGAAAGACCAATACAGATTTGGTAGAGAAGCTGCAAATAGACAATTTTGATGTGACAGACTGGGGCCATGTTCAAGAGGATCAAAGTCGCAGTGTATCATGGTAAATTGCGACTGACTGATGTACGAATAATAATTAGTGCTTATTTATGATGCAAGGTCATTTGTAGATCAGTCACTCAGCAGTCACCTGCATTCGATTTGATGCTTTCAAACATAAAAATGCTTCAATCCCTACTCCAGTCGCAAACTAAGAAATTAGGTGTGTTCCGTTTGCTTGACCGTTTGCTATGTTATGGAATTATTTGCAACTAACACAATTTTGCCACAAATATTCTAGAACACACTTTGTTTACTCTCACTTGGTGGATACGACAAAATGTGGCTTGGTTACATATTAGAAGTGCAGTAGCTTTTAAACAGTGCTCCTCAACCCACAACCCAACAAAACTGATTTTCAACTGTTGGTTAAGTACAGCACCATTTCAGTTAAATTGAATTTTCTAGAACATATAATTGTACTGAACATAGACATAGGGCCATGCCATTGAGTTCTCTCTTAAACGTGGACTAACCTCCAAAAGTGGCCCTATTTAACATAAATTAATAACAGAGAAATAAATGAAAGTCTTACCTTTACCAACAGTGAGTTTCCAATGCAACTTAATTAACTGTGACAGGCCAGAAAAAATACACCAGGAAGAAAGAGAGAAGTAAAAACAGTTGCTAGGCAACATACAACATTTGTAAGACCTCTGCAACTTACTCGTTTTTTATGCTGTCTCCAGGGTTACAGCGGAAAGATAACATTTCAAGCAGTTTAAGGGCTTTTTCTGCTGATTTTAAATTACAAAGGGTTGTATGTAATTCTCCATTTCTCCCCCTCCCATCCTTCTCTCTCTGTCCATAGACTGCTACCATCCACCTGGAATATAGAGTGGAATAATAATAATGACTATATCCAACATAAAATATATGTCAGGTAAGCCTCTGACCAGGGCTGCCAACTCACTGGGCAAACATAATGGCTATAAGACACACGCATTTGATCGTCTTCACGTGGCACACCTTTTATTTCTCCTGCATTGAAAAAAATACTGCTTTTATATACTCTTAGTCTAGTGTATAGCCTGTGGTATTTAGCACATTGGCTTTTCTACTGTGCCTCTGAATTGTTTTGAAATCTGAGCTTATTTGCCTGCAAACAGTGCCAGCTTCAACCAGGAGATCCATATTTCCCTGCCACAGCATTGTGAACTGCGGTAGATTAAAGCATATGATTGGGTTTGGAACCAAGCCGATTGGACACACATTTGTAAAGAAACTATAAGAGTGTTGTGCTGCCACAGCAGACTGGACTAGTACATTCCTTCTCGTTTGATCACATTGTAGGAATTAAATGAGAAGCACAGCAACTTGTGGCGCTGTTTTGTGGACTATACATGCTGTTACTAATCTCTCTGTCCCGAATGCTTGACAGTATTTGATATTAAAACCTAGTTATTAAATCCACTACTTGTTTTCAAATCTATAGGTTATTTCCCTCTTTGGGTAATTGGCCATTTATAACTAGGGGCATTTACACAAAGAAAATGAATATAGCAATGAATCAGCATTCAGCGTGATCAGAATTACCTGATTCGTATAAATGTATTAGGATCATAATTTGGAACAAATAATGTGTAGGCTAGCTGATTCTGGAAGGGAAAATACATTTGAAAATTATTTGGTTTGGGTTTTGAAGCAGAATTAGGCGCTGATTTATTTATATATTTTTCACAATAATGTAAATAATTGAACAATTCCCATACTCATTCTACTTTAAACTATAAATTAGGCTATTTAAAATTGTGTACGCCAACATGTCTTTAAACTCAATACATATCATATAAAAAACATAAGAGAGGGCAATTTATTTTTATAAGCATATCTGGACTGTAATATCTGTTACAATGAAATGCCCCTTGTCTCTAGTAGAGCTCTGAAAAAAATTAAGAGACCACTGCAAAATTATCAGTTTCTCTGGTTTTACTATTCATAGGTATATGTTTGAGTAAAATGAAAATTGTTGTTTTATTCTATGAACTACTGACAACATTACTCTTAAAATCCAAATAAATTATTGTAGAAAATAACAACTGGTCAAAAATGTCTTCTGACCTCAAATAACGCAAAGAAACCAAAGTCATATTCATTTTTCAACAACAGAATACTAATGTTTTAACTTAGGAAGAGTTCAGAAATCAATATTTGGTGGAATAACCCCCATTTTTTATCACAGCATTCATGTGTCTTGGCATGCTCTCCACCAGTCTGTCACTTTGCTTTTGGGTGACTTTATGTCACTCCTGGCATAAACATTTAAGTAGCTCAGCTTTGTTTGATGCTTGTGACCATCCAACTTCCTCTTGATCAAATTACAGAAGTTTTCAATAGGTTTCAGGTCTGGAGATTGGGCTGACCATGAAAGGATCTTGATCTGGTGGTCCTCAATCCACACCTTGATTGACTTGGCAGTGTGGCATGGAGCATTGTCCTGCTGGAAAAATCAATTCTCAGAGTTGGGGGACATTGTCAGAGCAGAAGGAAGCATGTGTTCTTCCAGGATTACCTTGTACTTGGCTTGATTCATGTGTCCTTCACAAAAACAAATCTGCCCAATTCCAGCCTCGCTGAAGCATCCCCAGATCACCAGCGATCCTGACAGTGGGTGTGAGACACTGTGGCTTGTAGGCATCTCCAGGTCTCCGTCTAACCATTAGATGACGAGGTGTTTGGCAAAGCTGAACATTTGACTCGTCAGAGAAGATGACCTTACTCCAATCCTCTATGGTCCAATCCTCATGGTCTTTTGCAAACTTCAGCCTAACTCTTCTTTGCTTCTCATTGATTTTCAATGAGCTTTGCACATCTTCAGCCCTGCCCCTAGGAGTCTGTTTCGAACCGTCTTCACCATGCACTTCACCCCAGCTGCTGTTTGCCATTGTTTTTGTAGGTCGCTTGATGTCATCCTACGGTTGTTTAGCGACATTCGAATTAGTTGATGGTCATCTCGGTCAGTGGATAGTCGTTTTTGCCCTCTACAAGTCTATAGCTTGGTTGTCGCCAACGTTGCTTGACCTTGTTCTTATGAACCACCATCTTTGAAGTTTTAAGGATGGAAGTAACCTGACGCTCACTTTATCGCTCTGCCAGTAAATCCAGAATTGAACCCTCACTCAAAGCTTCTCTTTTGTCATGCTGAATAGTTATTTTTCTATTCTAATTACCTGTGAGGAACTACTTGCACTGTTTTTGCCATCCAGCTGGTCCTATTGCAAGATGACCTTAGCAGTGGGCAAAAATGGCCCAAATTTGCGTGACAGAAAGCCCATTGGCCACACTGTCATGCAACGCCTTACCAACAATGGTAGCACTATAACCGGCCCTAAAACATGCCACTTTGCCACAAAACATGCCACAAAAACCATTTGCAAATTCACGCCACCCACTCTGTGATATTAAGGGGCCTCAGTGGTGGTACATTGGCCCTCACAAGGAGCATTTTTTGTTAAAGGGACCCATAAAGACTTACACGTTGGATTGTCTTCCATTTTGCATTTCGTAATAATCATAATTTTATGTAATAATATTTTTTTTAATACAAGTTGGTATCCCAAATAATGGTAATAAATCACGAATCCAACCATGTTTCCAATTTAACATACGGGATGGTAATGCTAACTTAGCAAGCTCACTTCGCTCACCCCATTTGACTTATGTTAAAAACAGATACAGAACCCCAATCCTCCCGCAACTTAATATTTTGCATGTTGGTACAAAGTTCTTTTATAATTGCATATTACAGTTCACTATGTAAAAATTAACGCTATTGACCAACAAACTTCATGTGGGTGTGGTCATATAAATAATCAATATAAACTGATAACTGTCATAATAGCATATGTCCAAAACACAATTCCAAATTGAATGAATGCTTGCTTATGCTCCAAGTTAGACTCCATTACACCAGCTCAATCTTACTGAATACCTGAAGTAGATATCACTCGAGTCTTTTGCAGAAGCAGTACAGAACACTGCAGAAAAATTATCATGACACCTGAACAGGTTTAGACCTGCAGTTCTCTTGTCTTCTGCATGTAACTTGTCATTCGCTTACTAGGTAGGAGTGGCAGCATAGAATCAAAAACAATTCAAGAGAAGAATCAGGGAAGTAACTGCCTTGACTTCCTGTCTCTCACAAAATCTTAACAGAGACATTACAGGAACCAAGAGAGTTCCCCTTCAAAACAAAGGAGACATATCTTCAAGTTGGTTGTCTTGCCTGTAATGTCTTGATTTAAACATGTTGTATAAGACGCAACATAATAAATACGAAATTTCAGATGTGAATAGAATGGGTGCTTACATTTGTCATTCTTAGATTTTTTTAATAAAAGCAAGTATACGGGAAGAAAGAAAGAAAAAAAGACTTCCAATAACGAACAGACTTTTCAAAACAAAAACCTCTAAACTATAAACAGGGAAACCCAAAGATTCACAGAAGATTTTTAAAATAGAGGGAGAAGATATGCTAAAATACAGACATGTTTATATATTATTTCTATGGTCTTATTTTTGTTATCATTTAATCAAAGGATGAAAAATTCCCTTCAACTTACAAATCCACTACAGTTTAGATACTTACCATCCCCCAGCGACCAAAGGAAAATGTAAAGTTTGTGAAGGGCCAATCCTCCCTACAGTTTGGAGCTATTATGTATTTTACAGTCCCAGATAAACAGACTGACAATAGAAACCAATTGTTATACAAAACTATTTGTTATCATAACATGGGAATATGTAAGATAAATGCCTGAGAAAACAACATTTCAATGTTGTTTATTCTACCCAGTTTGGAATTTGAGTGAATTGCTGAAAATGTAATTTTTGAAAAGTGTCTAAAAAAGTATCTTAAAGGCAAGCCAGCGTTGTATGAATGTTACTGTAATTCTGTAATAGCATTTTACACACTACGCTACCCTGTACCCCGGTAACTATGTTTATGCTACTCCACCTTGGCACACTAACTGACCAATCTCGCAAAATACTTCAGTTTGCACAAGTTGCATAACACTCTCTATTGCATTTTACACTTCTAGCTAGACTTTTTAGTGCATTTGTACTCCTGTTATTACCTTATCACTTTTGCACTAACCGTATATAGACTCTGTACTGCATTTGTTTTTTATACAGGTTCTACCTCATTTTGTATTTTGTACAACTGTATGTTGTCCTGCACGTTTGCGCTTTATCTTGACCAGGTCGCCATTGCAAATGAGAACCTGTTCTCAATCGGCCTACCAGGTGAAATAAAAATAAATAAAAATAAGCTTGGTTGAGCTGCTGTGAATGAGCTGATGCACAACTAGTGTTGCACAGTATTACTGAACCGTTGGTATTTGTGACAGTCTAAGCTTAGCACGGCATACATTCCACACTTACATTAAGAGCAATCATTATTATAAATAAGTATGTAGATTAACATGTTCCTCTGTGCAAAGCAGCGGCTGAGACAGGAGTCTACTGGCTTTGCTTTACTGCATGCACAGCAACAACTGACAGGAGGCTTTGAAATATCACAATATTAGCCAGCAGCTACTAAATTATGTTTGAGGGCTTTCTTGTATTCACAGCCCTCTATAAGTTCACAGCATTTTGATAGGATTCAGATCTGGGCTTTGACTCTGCCATTCCGTAACCCTTAATTTCAATTTTTTAAGCCCTTTAGTGGTGGCTTTTCTTGTATGTATTGCCTCACTCTACTGCTGCTAGATTCATGTTCAGTTCAGCGTCAGTTTTTTGACACATCATATTCTTCTCAATAATTCTCTGGTACAATACAGAAATCTTGGTTGACTCAGTGATGGCAAGTTGACCAGATCATGATGCAGTAAAGCAGCCCCAAACCATAATGCCACCACCTCCATACATTACGGTTGGTCTTCTATTTATTCTGTGGTGGTTTAACCACAATTACATTTTTTTCACCAAAGATGGCATCTGGCATTGTGGCCAAAAAACACCACCTCTGAATCTTTTTCCCAGAGTAGTTTGACTTTAATTAAGTCTTTGCCCAGGTGTTGTCTGACAAAGGTCAATCATGTTTTGATATTATTTTTTATGCGGAGATGCTTCTTTATTCTTGACATCTCATTTAGGTTACGTTTGTTGAATCTCTGTTTGATTCATACACTTTAACAATGATTACGGTAAGAAGCATGTAAATCCTTTGATCTTACCTAGAGATTCTTTTAGGCTTTTATGAGCATCTTTTGGTGAGCTCTTGAGTTGATTTTGGTGGGACAACCTGTCCTGTTTATTGCCAGTGGTCTGTAATTTTGCTCCATTTGTAGATAATCTATTGGACATTGGATTATGTATTTTGAATTGCTTGGAAATTGCTTTGTAACCACTCTCAGATGTATGGGCATCAATGATCTTTCTTCTGAAGGCCTCAGATCTTGTTCTTTTGATCTTGGCATAATGTGTTACCACAAACCCATATGGTTAAGACCAAAACCAGTCATATGATAAATACATACAGGTCCAAGGCACTGTGTTCCATGATAGCAAAAAGGAGAGGATAACACAATCATAACAGAATCAGGCAACTCATAAGGACATTACTGAATTCAATAATAATTATAATAATAGTGTCCCTTGGATTATAAGAGCAAAGTAGGTAACATTTATTTTTATAAAATTTATATTTAATTTTAGCAATTTTGTGTGACGGTCAAGGTAAGGGATTTACTATCTATTTTATGCATATGGAAATTGCATTTCAATTCATTTAATTGGGTTCCCTTTGGTTGGAATTTGTCTCAAATATCTAAATGTCCAAATATGTAAAAAATGTCCAGGGGGTTTAGTTTTTCACATTATTGAATGACTATCCAAAACACAGTCTTCCATTTTCTTCTCACAAGCTGTGTTGGATATGTGCATGCACGTATTCTTTTCTACACAAAATTATTACTTGGTCATCTTCCCTGACATTTACAAACATCAAAATTATTTTTAAAAAAATATTTTAAAAAAAGTAGTAGTGAAAATGTTTTATGCATGTGGTCCCCATAGGAACAAGGTCAGGCTTTGCCAGTCACTTTAACAAAAAAGTTTGAAAAACGGTGGTATTGATGGCTCCAAATCAGTTAGCTGAATATAGACTCTGGTAACCCTTCCCACTTCTCAGAATTCCTGTCTATAGAAGTAGCTATATAAAATAAACATCACTACAAGAATGAGACACATTTCTCTGTATAAATAGGGAGATATATCAACATTTCCAAATTCATTTTCAGATAGAATACAGCAAATGTGAAAGCAGTATTTGTTTTACATCTGTTGGAGAAAATGTGTGGTAAATAGTAAGGACTACTACTATACTGAAATAACATCCATAGTTGGTGGTAATGCTGCCTCATCACTGACCTGGCTTAACATTTGGTGCAGGTAAAACATAAGAAAACAAATAATATTTTGTAGAATTCAGTGGGAATTCCAGCCAACCCTGGGGTCTTGCAGTCAAGTGTTGACTTAAAACTGGACTAGATAGGAAATTTACATGAGGGATAGATAGGTGGACTGGGTAATAAAATGTATTTAAAGTTCCTAATGCTATGCTAATTAATCTAAAAAATACATAATTATTAGGGGTGCACCAATGAGAAAATGTTTATCTGATACTGATAGACGATGTTCATATAATACAATTGTAATTTCTGCACCTGCATAATCTAGAACAGATTAAATAAAACTGCTGCTTGTGCTGATGATTCTAATTTCAACAAATGCAAACTTAATCGAACATTGCTTATCTTTGTATATATTTTAATGACAAGTCCACAAAAAATAAATGGAATAATGAATGGAAAATGTATACATAATATGATAATAAATACACATTCTCGTTCTGAAGCTGTGTATTATGCACTACCTGGATATTACTGTAGTAAATAAGGTATTACAGTTCATCATCAAAACCATCCCTAATAATATTTCAAATAAAATAAAATACAATTATATGACAATATCAGTAGTCTAAACCAGTGGTCCCCAACCAGGGGTACTAGGACCCCTGGGGGTACTTGTCCTCTCCACAGGGGGTACTTGAAAACCCTCATGACACCATAGGCTTACTAGTGAAATTAACATGAGGGGGTACATCAGGGGTACTCCAAGCAGAGCAAAATTCGGTCGGTGGTACAGTAAGTTGAAAAGGTTGGGAACCACTGGTCTAAACAGTGCATGTGAACTCAGGTGGCTCTAAACAGAGTCTGTGTTAAACTGACTGCACCCTTATTAACCTCTTTATATTTACTGATTCATGTATGCAACTACACCCAGTGTAGTATATATAAATCATACATTTACTATAGATTATATTAATACCTAATACAAAATAGGAAAATGTATCTATAAATATATGAGTGTATTCTAAGGGAAACATTTTTACTTATTACAGATTACGGTGCCAGTAAATTCTGTTAAAATTCAATAAATAACTGATGGATTAATTTCTAAAAATCTAAAATTTTCGATTATTTTCATCCAATGGAGATCTTTTTATTTTATTTTGAAATGTTTTAACAAAAGTTAGTTACAAAACATCCCTATTTACTCACTAAAGGCTGTTTCCCACACAGATACAGCAGCATGTCTTCTTATAAGGCAACATCTGTGATGAATACGCTACCTGAGGCTCCTTAGTCAATGCTGACTACAGTATAGCAACATCCTCCGTGTCTCCGCATCACACTGTAAATCCCCTCCATTGTGTGTGCCGAGGCTGAGATTGAGGGGTACGAATGTTCATTAGCATGTGAATAGGCCGGATGTCTGCTAAGTCAAGATGAGAGCAGACTTGTGGCAGCAGCATGGCACAAATCAATATGCGGCAATGGTTTTTAAATCAACAATCTGGACTTAGAGTGTTTGTTTACGAGAGTGCACGGCTGATTCACTAGGGATCATTTCTCAATAGAACATAACCGCATGAGTTAGAATTCACTACTTCACATGTATTTAGCATAGCGACTTTAACCCAGCCACGCTGCTGGGACTTTAACCCAGCCACGCTGCTGTGACTTTAACCCAGCCACGCTGCTGTGACTTTAACCCAGCCACGCTGCTGTGACTTTAACCCAGCCACGCTGCTGTGACTTTAACCCAGCCACACTGCTGGGACTTTAACCCAGCCACGCTGCTGTGACTTTAACCCAGCCACGCTGCTGTGACTTTAACCCAGCCATGCTGCTGTGACTTTAAACCAGCAACGATGCTGTGACTTAAACCCAACCACGCTGCTGTGACTTTAAACCAGCCTTTAACTTGAGCATAACTGTTATGGAATAGCAGCCAACGACTATATCGGCTAAGCTGTCAGACGAACAGAAAATATTAGCCAAGCTGAGAGAGATAACTCCTTTAAAAGGAAAAGCGCTCGCTATCAAGATCATTGGGTCAATTATGGTAATTACAAAAGGCTTTTCAGTGCTGCAGTAACACAAACCACAATGTCTATATGACGTATCTACAGCATCCCTGGGTGACACTTAATCCTCTCACTGTCACAGTATGTTTATATCCAAACAAGGAAGCTCTGCAAAACAGTGTCAGGTTCACATGGGATATCATGGGAATCACAGACGTATTTCTAAAAGCCAGCGTTAACATTGCATAAAACTCTGTCATACAATTTTGAGTGAGAGTATGAAGCAAAAACTCAAAGTGCCGCTCAAACCGTCAGAGTCCCTTTCATGGAAGTACTTTAACTGGGAAAATCCCAGTGTCAAGCATCCCCTCAGCCTACAGCAGCGGCCAGGCCACGTATGATTTCGGCCAATTCCTCTGTCCCACTCTGCCTTCTGTCGCACTGCATGCAAGAACACCAATGTGCTAAGAATAGAACACAGCTGGCACAGTAAGGCTTGCATATTTCACACTCAAGCCACCGTGTTCCAAAATATCTCTCCCCCTACCCCATCACAGGACCGGGGGGGTTCCCTCGCTCCTCCTTCCCAGCCGTACTTCATCTCTCTGGCGGGGCACGAGACAGGTCCCGATCAGACAAGATCCATGGCTCACTCCCCAGGACGTATATAAAGGTATTTTTCTCTGCCATCCCATCCCTCAATCAGTGTGCATCGCCCTGTGGATGTGTGCATGTGTGTGTGTGTGTGTGTGTGTGTGTGTGTGTGTGTGGGTGTGTGGGGGGGGTCTGTCTTGATCTGATGATGATATGGGGGAACTAGCCCCCGCTGAGGTGAACCTTGTTGTGATGATAGAGATCCCCATGCAGTGATAAAAAGAGATTAGCAGGCTCCAAAAACATCCTCTCTGGGCTTGCACTAACTGTCACTACACTAGCAAGGACACCAGCCAAGTAGGGCTGGAGGATGTTGTGTTTCTGCTTCTGAAGCCCTGATAGATGGAGAACCATACCTAGCCAGGTGAAGAGAGTCAACAGGCGTTATACTGGAGACCTAGGGTTGGAATCCCAGAACTTTAATACTGGCCACTGCCTTAGTTCCTTATGAGCAGTGCATAACCTAAATATAGTGGTCCTCCTGTTCAGCTGTATTACCCAGCCCGTGTCGTACGTTAACCCCCTCCATATTATGGGTGCTTGTCATTTTCCCTGCTGACAGAATGTCACACTGCCTACTTAGGAAGTGTCACTAGCACTCAAAGAGTTCCATACCTGTCTCAAACTCAGGACCTCTATTTCACACTCACATGTCCATCCATACCCAACACAACACGGGCATGGAAACAGAGCTCTGTTGGAACATAGTTGGTATAATGAACACCTCATCACATTACAAGTTTAGTTTGAGAACACTTGAATTCAGGTGTTTGTCTCTGAGCAGCCATGTCTGGGGGGTTGAAGGACTCTTTAATTAATCACAAAATCCAACCTGTTTGTACAAGCGTCCATGTCTGTGTGTGTGCCTGCGAGTGTGTGTGCCAATTTTTACATGCATGCCGTTTCCGCGAGATTGTGACTGTTTGCTTCCCTGTGTGTGTGTGTGTGTGTGTGTGTGTGTGTGTGTGTGTGTGTGTGTATGCGGACGCTTTCTGCATAATGGCCTGTGCACTACTTTTGTTTCACTTTCCGGTAGGGACTTGGACATGAGTCGGTGTAGAGAACCAGCCCAGAGGGACAGCCAGGCTCCCTCTGACTTTCTCTTAAATGGGCCTAGCCTAGTGTTCAGGAAATGCACATCACACATAATACTTTCCTAAAACGAAAACAGATTTCCCTGCTCCATTCACTCGCTCACACTCGAACTGCTTTTTCCAACAGTAGAAAGAAAGACACATTATTCTGCCTCCAAATAGACTGCTTACGTTCCTCCTTTATCCCCTCATGCTCTTGACTTCCCAGTTCCTTTATTTTCTTGGATTTTGTGTCTGTTTTCATCCAGTAAGCCATGTAGATTAATGTGAGAGGTATCTATATTTAACAGTATTTTTTCATTTAACAGCCTTTCTCTTACAATGAAGTTGAAATAGGTGCACAATAATTGGTTTCTAATTAAGATATGCTGCTAAGTGCACAAATGTTTAGTTTTTTATATTGACATGGAAGCAATAACATAGTAAATCATCCAGACAAGGTTACTGCCAAGACAGGAATGCTGCTCAACAAGCTGTCAGAGAAAGCCTTTCACTTGTAACCCACCAACCACAAACAATAGCATTGCACATCCCAGACCCTGTGAATGAGGTGTGACACTATTTACCCTAATGAATGTACAGTAACTGTCATGCATGTCAACACAAGGGACAAAAATAATTATTCACAACTGTCACAATAGAAGTACTGGATTTAATGTAATAGTACATGGAAACATAACTAAATTGCAGCTTGTCAATTCACACTCAGAATTGTGTGATCGCCACATCTCTCTTTCTTAACAAGATACTAGTTTGTTATTAGTGTTAACCCAGCTTTGACTCGCTAGCAGCAATTAAAATGACTAACTGCTGTGGCTCTAAACGCTTATTTTAATTCAGAATAACATGACGGACATACGTCTCCTGCTCAACTTTCTAAAGCTGTTCACACAATGACAGAGAAGAGAGCACCAGGAGCCATGTCGGCCCTCTGCATAGTATAAGAATGGAACGGTCTTTTGGAGGGAAAACATAGTGCTTAGAAAGTTATCAAAAATACAATCAGACTTTCCAAATCATTGCGAGAGAAAGAGAAAGAAGTAGCCTGTCAGAGGACTCTGTCCACTACACTAAAAGCACTGACATTTGATCGGATTAAATGCATGTATACCAACAGAGAGCAGTAAATCAATCAGGAGGGCTTTCCTGAATTTGCACGCCATGGGATAAATCTCTCGCAAAGATTTCCCTCCTCTCCCCACACTCGCAGGCTGCATTGGTGGAAAAGCACACATGCTGCCACAAACCCTCACAAACCACGCTGAGAGCTAAACTGTAAACAGTGTAGTCATAGGCACACTGCTGCTAGAGTTGAACATGACTACCATCATCCTAACCTACAACGCCCCCAGGACCCCTAGCGTTGTTGTGACTCCTGACCCCATGGCCAAGCTCAATCCAACCCACATGCCTTTTCACTTCAGTGCTTGTAGTAGTAATAGCAGTGGTAGCGCAATGTGGTCCCACACAGGAGGGTTGGGATTTCAAGGCAACAGCCAATAGCCTGTCCAGTCATGCACGTAATATGAAATACTTTTTCCATAATCCAAGCAAAGATTGCATATAACCTTCCAATAAGACGTTGTAAGTGAAAAATTTATGAAATTGAGACATGCACTGCTCATGTTTCCTTTCTACTGAACACATTTGTAGTGCTTGGAGCAGGTGGTTAAGGATTGCATAAACTGTTCTTGGATACCTGTAATTTTCCAGTAATCCAGGTATAATTGCTTGACGTACCTTTCCATGTTATAGCCTGCTGCTATTAAGAGTTGTGTTCCCTTTGAGCAGTAGCCTATGCACTGCTACAATTACAAAATGATTTGCAGAAGATCAGGAAATGCCTCACATTTTTCCTTCAGCTCAAAATATACTTGAGGCTACAGTGGAAATGCTCTTTCCAAGTAAATTGTTAAAAAGTGCAGAGGGAAGTGATTCAGATTCGAATGTTTTAGTAAGCAATCTTAGTAAACCTAATCGTTATTCTTCTGTCTAAATTTCTAAACGTCTGTAAGTTCACTACCTTAAAATATAATAACATATTTTTCCAAGATTTAAACGTCTGGTTTTAAAAGTTTAAAAGTCGTTAATGGGTGCATTCCCTCACTTAGTACATTTGATCAAATCAGTTTTACACTTTTATTCAATGTTCTCAACATTTTTGTATTTTTTGTTGTTGTTGTTGTTCATTACCCCAGGTTTAGCCGAGTGGATCGCGTTAATAATTAGTAAATAACGGCACGGATCATTTGTTCACCTTTGTACCGGGAGTGTTGATCGCGCCTGCCTACTACGGGTCTTATGACTTGTCGCTCACGCCTCGCTCTTGTGTCTTTATGTGAGCACACATTATTTGTTTTACTGTACCAGTGAGAAGAGGTTGGAGTGGCAGTCTTCAAGGCTTGCCCCGTTAGCCACCCAATTCGCTGCTGTAGTCATAATCGTCCGCCGATCGGGTC
Source organism: Esox niger (assembly GCA_016801105.1). Taxonomy (NCBI): domain Eukaryota; kingdom Metazoa; phylum Chordata; class Actinopteri; order Esociformes; family Esocidae; genus Esox; species Esox niger. The sequence goes on along the minus strand of JACXGJ010008596.1, from coordinate 2,253 downwards.
GTCAGTGCAGGACATGTCGAAATCCTTGATCGGTATCAAAACCGAGCAGTGGTGGCAAATCGGTTCCTTCGCAAGTCTGCCACGCCACCGCCAAAAACACGGCGAAGTAGGCTAATTGTCTAACAGATCAACAGCTAACCTCAAGCAGCCGAGATATTTTGTCAACTGTCACGAAAATAACCCGGCTGAACAGAGGGCGTGTTCAAATAAAGAATTCAAAATGAATCAATAACCCCCTTTTACTGAATAGGCCTAACAAATCAATTGTTTGTTTTTGTACATCCAAGTGTGTTCACAGATTAGAACATTGTTACAGTCCAGCTCAGACGATCCAAACCTGATCATTTCTCAAACGCAAGGCTAAGATAAAATATATCCGTATCTTAATCCATGGAAATAAATGTCAATCCGTTTCCATTCCAGTCTTCCCAATGATACTTTAATGATTAAATAAGTATAATCCATGTAAAGTCGATCCATTCTTTTCTTCCAAAACGCAAAAATCCATAAAAATGCGTGGTTAGTCCGATAACTTCTTAAAAACACAGTCGTTTATTACGTGTTTATTATCCCTTAAGTAAACACTAAATCGACCGTTTACGTGTCGAAAACCAGTCAGTTGCGAATTGCAAGCAAGAAATCAAAATTATATTCCGTCAGACCCACAAGCTGATGCACCAGTTGTGATAGTTTTCGAGAATTGCATGAGCTATTAATAGCTTTCTTTCTTACCACCACTGTTCCCCTCACAATGTAGCCTGCCACACAACAGGCAACTGTGAACAGGAATGTTTAATCCTTGTTTTACTTTGCAAATAACATCAGACTGCAGACAAGCCACGCTAAAAATAAAACCTATTTCTTTCGTTGGTCAAGGTGGAAATCAAGAGAGTTGATGGTATCGCAGCCATAAAGGCTATACAAATGTGTCGATGTAAAACGTTTTCTTATTCTTCAAACGGAAAAAGTATGCTCCGTTCATCAGCAAAAAAACGGCACAGCAGACCGAGGTAAAAAAACCTTCCTTCCTTTCTGTTTTATTACATTACGAAATGTCCTCACGGTCTCGCAGCAATTAGACCGCAAAGATTTGTTTGGCTTAAAATAACAATACCTGCAATAATGTATCCAAGGAAATGTTGGCAATCCAGCAATGGTGACAATCCTTGTCTGACGTTATGATTATCAAATAAATGTTGCACGCTGGTCAGAGGAGTCCACTCTCCTTATCTCCCTCTGAAAAACATACTGAAAATGAAAAACGTGTTCCCTCTTAAAGCAAGATTTATGATGTAAAAATCATAAATTACATCGATGATCTACGGTGTATCTCATCAAGGATTTCAACTGCAACGAGTCCCTTTCCAGGCATTGTTTATTTCTCAGTCAGTGTCTTTACTGTAACATTCGTAAGTGAGCGTATGTGTGTACGTATGAATATGTGTGGAACTCACTGTGTGTCTGTGTGTGTGTGTGTGTTTGAGTGTGTTACGCGAACAGCCGCTAGCAGCCTCGCACACTATTTGCCAGCCCACCACGCATAGCAATGTAATGGCGGCCGGCAGGCTTCGAGAGAGACTCGCTTTCCCATTTGGCCAAGTAGAGTCCTCACGTGATCAAAGCAAAGGATTACAGCACTGTTTAGAATCTTTGATACAGACCTTGATGCGACGCTAGAGGCGCCAGTGGCTCACACACTGACAATCAGTTGTCATCTAACCTAGTTATCGAATGCATCACAATGATCTCCCTTATTTTTACGGCGTATGCATGTTCGTTATGTTGTCATATTGTTACGCTTAACAACGTAGCTGTTGCAGACGGTGAATGTATCAATATAATTATTACCAGCCCAACACATTTTATTGTTGCATCGTTCTTGCAATTCCTACCTTGTTAAATACTAATAGACTGTTGCATTTAGATCGTTAAATAACACAACAACTATTTTTATCACAGCCTTCTATTAACAGGGTACCAGCTATGTGATAATCAATGTGTAAATCAGAATCACCACTAATGACATCACAGTCATAATAAGTCACTCCACTTGTCATTTCTGTAACTCTTCTATTGCTACACAATGTAACACTACACTTTAGAACTAGGACTTCAGAGTGCAATAATAATTGAGCAAAATGGAATAGCTAATCAGTGGAACAAACACATAATTCTCCTTTCTGAGGTTGTGCACTGTGGTTAATTAAGGCATTGAGATATTTGAAATCAATCAACATTTTTTTCATAAAAGAA
>JACXGJ010008595.1:0-26743 GCA_016801105.1 Esox niger | reverse complement strand
CCCCCCCCCCCCCCCCCCCCCCCCGCAATATATAGTACAAGCAACTAATCTGCAAATAGGTTCAAGCTGCAGTACTTCAAAGCTAATGTTTTAGTCACGTGATTCGTTCAGAGCTCCAGCCTTGTTGTCATGCTAACACAGCTGTTTCTAATAATGATGCATATCTGTATTTATTGTCATTATGTTTGTGTTTAAAGACACTCAATCTTGTATTTGACATACAGTGCTGATGTAAAATCTAAGGACTTGGCAGGCAATAGTCTGCTACTAGTGGATTATAGTGGGATTTTCTTCAGTCAATACTCTTTTGGTTTCAGTCCGTCGCTTTGATTTTTACCGTCGACAATCAACAGGGTTTCTATCTGCCAGTGAGGAATGCTCATATAATAAAGTAAAACAGGAAGAAACAAATAGAATAGAATTCTCTTATATTTGAGGCATCCTGTTCAGTGAATGAATGATACACCTCAAATGAAAGGGTTACTTCAGTCTACAGACAAGGTTTGACAGCAATCACTGCTTTAGGGTTCCCTGGCAATGCTTCCAAATCCAGAGGGGAATCCAGTTATATTGTAGTAATTTTTTCCCTTGTAATCCATTTAAATTGTAGTCATTTTTTCCATTGTAATCCATTTATATTGCAGTAATTTTTTACATTGTAATCCATTTAAATTGCAGTCATTTTCCCATTGTAATCCATTTCAAATGTAATCATTTTTTCAGTGGAATATTTAAATATGTTGTCATTTTCCCAGGTGCTTTCATACATAGTGACTTACAGAAGCAATTTGGGTTAAGCGCTCAAGGGCTCAATGACTTACTTGTTTTATATTGTCAGCTTTGCCAGCAAACTTTCAGTTCCCAGCCAGATGTGCGTGACCACTAAACTACCTGCCATATCATCCTGGTAAATCCTCATCCAAAAGTACTTTTGTTCAATAACTGTCAAAAAATTATAAAACAACAATATTACAATTTTACACAAACTTTGTTCATATCATCTTATAATGCCTTTTTTCAGCTACAAAATCAATTCTAGGTATAAATGTTGGCATTTGCCATGTGTCATTCGGTAATTTGGCCAAACTATCCCTAACGGCTGTGCTTTGACTTAAACATAAACTAACAAGGAAAGTAGTTTAGAGAGAAAATCATGGCCATTATCAAACTGAACATTATCAAACTGAACAGCAACACTTTGCAGACTAAAATGAGGTGAATTGAATTGTGTCCAGCAGGGCGACATCCTCTCCTGCCCAGCAAATCAACATTGTTTCTATAAAAGTTTCCAGAGCATTTTCTATGTTTTGGAAATGTTTTCAACAACACAAAACTTCTAAACCCTCACAGGAATGTTCACATTTTGATTGTGGCAGTATGTTCAAAAAACATTACTGGCACATTGTTGTATTACATTAGCTGGAGACTTCATGAGAACATCTGGGAAACATTCGGTGTTGGCTTGGACAGTCTCATGTAACTCAGTAGCTCAACCCTGCATAATGGGTTTGATTCTCATGGGGGACCTGGGTGAGAAAATATGAAAACGACTACGCTCAGTGTCAGTTTCTCTGGTTATTAGTGTCTGCTAAATTACTAAGGATAATTTATTTCAAACAAACTAATCCAAAACATTTTATAATAACCTTCTGATGTTACAAAACCTATAGCCTATTTTCTGGGATTGTTTTCGGTTTGCTGGGTACTTTGTCTGACAGTGAGAAACACGCAGTCACAAGCTTGCATTAGCTGAGGTAAAATGGAGGTCAGCTGAATTCATTGACGGGAAAGATCCAGAGTGCGCAAACACACACCAATTTATATGAACATAGTTAATTTGCGGAAAGCGCATTACCCTCCCAGAGTTCATGTTTCATACATTGTGAGACACAAACACACTCACACCACAAATTTCTTAGTGGAGGCTTGTCTATTTATACAGTTGATAAGCTCACTGCTCAGTGAGCTTAATATAGTATGCCTTGTTCCACTCAACCCATTGATCTGTGGTCCAGGGTTAATCAGTGGGTGTGAGGATGAGCACTTCCTCAAGGCCTCATCCCTGCTCAGCCCGCTCACGTTTCCAAAGACGCCCTAGACGAATTTCGGTGTCTTTATCGTCTTTCAACAAAATTCAATTCTGGGGGGGGGGGGGGCGTTATTGACGGGGGAAATATTTGTTCATATTGCTAAAGCAAGTGCAAAACAAAGCAATTCAAACATATTAACAAAGGTGAAATAATCAATGCAAGTTTTACTTTACACACACAAGACACGGATGGACTTTTCAAATGTTCTAGTATTTGCTGTGTCGAGGGTTGAAACAATGTGCACATATTTCCCAGTGCCCTTCTCCATCTCTCTAACCCTTCTCCATCTCTCTAACCCTTCTCCATCTCTCTTACCCTTCTCCATCTCTCTAACCCTTCTCCATCTCTCTAACCCTTCTCCATCTCTCTAACCCTTCTCCATCTCTCTAACCCTTCTCCATCTCTCTAACCCTTCTCCATCTCTCTAACCCTTCTCCATCTCTCTAACCCTTCTCCATCACTCTAACCCTTCTCCATCTCTCTAACCCTTCTCCATCTCTCTAACCCTTCTCACTCTCTCTCAGTCTCTACCCCTCCACCATCTTTCACTCTCGGTGGCTCTCAATTCCCCTTCTCCTGCTATCGTCCTTCCAGTCAGAGGCTAGACCGCATAAAACGGCACGAAGACCTTTCCTCCTTCCATCTCTCCCTGCCTCTCTGTGTCCATCTTCCTGGGGTTTGTTTGAGGCTCTATAGATTGATCTCCATCCCCGCAGAGTGCTGGTTGAGGCGTTCACTCGTCTTTCACCAGATACACTGCTGCCTCAGCCAGCCTGTCCATCGATCACTCAGGATGCCGCTGCAAATGAAAACTTGCGTTACACATTAACTGAAACTATCTTAGACATACTGGAAAGCCAATATAGAGTGGAAAGGATATATTCCACTACTGTACACATGGTAGTTGATTTTACTGCTTTTGTTTAAAGCTGATCAATCGCAGTTCACATGAAGTTAGATGGGTAGACATACTGGAAACACTATATAGTTCACATGAAGTGATATGGGTAGACATACTGGAAACACTATATAGTTCACATGAAGTTAGATGGGTAGACATACTGGAAACACTATATAATTCACATGAAGTGCTATGGGTAGACATACTGGAAACACTAGATAGTTCACATGAAGTGATATGGGTAGACATACTGGAAACACTATATAGTTCACATGAAGTTAGATGGGTAGACATACTGGAAACACTATATAGTTCACATGAAGTGATATGGGTAGACATACTGGAAACACTATATAGTTCACATGAAGTTAGATGGGTAGACATACTGGAAACACTATATAGTTCACATGAAGTTAGTGCACAACATCCATTGTGGATGAATTAGAGCGAGGGATCACAATAACATTCTGCCTATATCTCTCTCCTTCAGTCGGGTCTGCTAGTGTTGTGTGAGGTGAACACAGGCAAATCAGCCAACTGTTTAAGACTCAAGACACAACAAATAGCTACCGTCCCTTTGCCCCTCTCTCAGGTCGGCACCGAGTGGGACGCCAAAGAGCGGATGTTCCGCAACTTCGGCGGCCTGATGGGTCCCATGGACGAGACAGTGGGGATGCAGAGGTGGTCCAAAGGCTCCAATGTGACGGTCACTGTCGTCTGGATCGACCCCACCAACGTCATCGCCGCCACCTACGACATCCTGATCGACGCCAGCGCCGAGTACACCCACTACCGACCCCCCCTGAACCAGCCTCTGAGGCCCGGCGTCTGGGTCATCCGGCTGCTGCATCACTGGGTCCCTGTGGCGGAGACCCGGTTCCTGATCGCACCGCAGGCTTACGTCAGGCACCAGCCGATCAAACAAGGTGAGGAACCATTATGGATGAGGTATTTAGCGTTGAGGTATTACGGATGACTTTACCTCAGAAACGGGCACGCATCCCCCCATGGTTTATTGTGAGAGACCTGAGGTAATGTATCCACATTAATCTGTATTCTTTGCATTGCGACACGCCGCTAACTGGTTGAGAAGCCCGATTTGGTGGTGAACAAACGCACAGACAAGGTGTTTGCGAAATGTAGCCCGCTGGAGCTTCATGTTGTGTAAAGAATGTATTACGTTGAAAACCTCTGGCCAACGGTGCCACACTTTCACATCCTCCGTGAAAAAGGAATCCACCGACGCGGATGGGAAGGAAATGGTACAATTTAGACTTCTGGCCTCCCGACAGCCTTACAATGGACCAGTCGACTACATGGGGTCAGACCTAATATGCACACAAACAACCGCAAAATCGCACGTTCCATGAGACCCCGCTGTGTTTCCGCGTTGCTCTTCCTAATCAACCCTCTGAGCTGCTGGAAGCCCCCGTTGTTTGTCACCAAGTCACCCCTAATCAGTCTCTGTGTTCCTCATACATACTAAACAGGACGGTAAACACCTCTATATCACGCCGAGGAACACAATGGCACAATTCAATCAATCCGTTTGCATTAAATAGAAGGGACCGAGACCCCTATTGTTTCAGCTCGTGTAATCAGTTACATTGAAAGCCACCTGAGAGCTGAGAAGCTAACGCCCTCACCGTGGCGTATTCACAGCATGACCTGTTTTATAATCGCACTGAGGCCATTTTTAATTATGAACAGGAATCAAGAAATACGTTTTAGACAGCTTTTCCGCTTGCCGTGGGGTTTGGGGCAATTTGTGAGAATGGCAAGAAGAATCTAAAATATTAATAGATTGTTCATGAGTGTTTTTTGTTTGTTCACTCGTTGGCTTTGCTCTCAGTGGTAAATCACTGTTGACGCAAAAACAAAGTTGCGCTGCAAATAATTAACTGCACTTTCTCCCAATACTCAGTACTCCGTACTTTGGTGTAGACAGAATATCAAATTCACTCTCAAATGCTTTTTGTAGAGGACGTGGGGGGTAAATCTCTAATGATGAAATGTATACTAATGTTAATGCTGTCTGAGGTTATACTGTTACGGAAGTGTTTGTTTCCCCTGTGAGGCGATTATGAGTTTAATTTAGATGTAAAATTTGTGCTAACATTGTAGTGAAATTTTGTAGGCTTATAGTGAATATAGTGGAAAGGACAGCTAGATCCACTGCAGTGTGGTAACTATGGGAACCCATTGCCCTTAAATGCATTCTAGGAGCCATCCATTGAAACAGTGTTTGGACACACCCCTTTTGGGCTAGTTTCCCACGACCAGATTAAGTAGTAGTTTTGGACTAGGTTGCGCTTTCTGTGGAGAATCCTTCCATAATCCTGTGATCGGTAAACCGGTCATTCATGTCCTCCTCCTGTAGGATTCTGTTATGGCCCATAGTTCTGAAAGTTGTGGTGGCAACAGTAATTATTCCAGCCTTGGCCCGGTCCAGTCTAGTCCAGCCTTGCCATCCATGATTTAACACAGTGACAGGGGCCAGGTCTGCTTGCTGAACGCAGCCCCAGTAAAAAGTTTTTGCAGTGGTTTAGTGCTGGCATTGTAGGCACACAAACACACACACACACACACACACACACACACACACACTGCGCTGCCACGGTAAGATTTGGCACCGGGCAGTGCCAGGCTTGGCAGGAAGAAGGGTGTCTGACTGGGTCTCGGTTCCTATCCCGTGGAAACCGCTGACTCGTACGGGGCTGACGGCCGGGCGTGAACTGACACTGGCAGGGAGAGCAGAGGAGCGCCGTGCTAGCATACAACAGCCAGGCTGAGGAGAAACAGCTAGCGCCCCGGTGTCATGAGCACTAAGGAATGTACAGCATTGTGATGGACTGGACAGGGTCTCAGGGCCAAGAGGCTGACCTTGGTCTGGTGTCAGACCCCCCCACACCCCTGCCGCCCCCCCTTCCGGGGAGCAAATGGCTTTATTGGGAGACTTCATTAGGGGGGCAGGCAGTGCGATTGGCTCCCACATTCGGAGAAACATCATCAGCACGTTATGCGAGAACCAGTGGGCGACTAAGAGCCAATCCGAAGTCCGGCACCGTAGGTGTTTTACGGACGAAGTGAGTGTCGATCCTATCAGCCCCCCCAGCTTCCAAAGGCTCCATCAAGAGACGAGACGTGGGAAAATTGAGATATTCTCCCAGTTTGTGGCTAATGCTACCCCAGATAAATCTGTATAATGTAATTAACCAGTAATACTAAGTTTGGTCTCATCAAATTAAATTGCAGTTCAATTCCACTCTTTAGGGCAATACAATCAAGTCTGAGTGGTTCCACTGATTTCCCCGCTGATTACCCTGTCTGTGTATCTCATTATTTACAAACACCAGCCAAGTCCTTTAAATAGTCAAACCAACCATATACACCAACTTCTTGGGTTCATTCTCTTTCTTTCTTTCATCCCCCCCCCCCCGTAGAAGACACCCTCAAGCTCCACAATGGGCCGGCCAAGAACAGCTACATGGAGCAGAGCTTCCACGGCCTGAACCCCGTCCTGAACATCCCCGTGCACCCGAGCCAGGTGGAGCAGGCGAAGCGCAACGCCGCCCTGACCGGCCCCGCCCTGGAACGCTGGATAGACAGCCTGGTGGGTTCGGCGTGGGAGGCCGGCGACGTCTGTTCCACGTCCATGACCGGGGGGCCCGGGACAGCATGCCCCGTCATGCAGGCGTGCGCCAAGACCCCCTGGAGCTCACTCAGCCCAGATCCCAAGTCCCAACTGATCACGCCGCGCGCAGACGGACGCATAAGGTAGCAACGGCGCATCTGGCCAGACGGACAGTGCAGGTCTTAAGTTGTGGGTATTTATTTTTCTCAACCTCGTTTTGTGTTTTCAAAAAACAAAATGAAAGAAGAGTAGAACGGTTTTGTCGACGTAATGGATGATAAGAGACAAAGATGATTTCTTTTTTGGAAGGAAGGAGGAGATTCTATCGAAAGGTTTTTCGTGGGTGGTGCCAGTTTCACACTTCAAAGTTTGTTCCTCATTGGGGTTTTGCCGGCTTTGCACTTTTCCGTTTCCCAATGTATTTATTTTCTTCTCATTGCTGAGTTTGCTGTGATTGATGTCCGCTGTGGAGACAAATGTTGCTTTGCCGAGCACCTAGTAAGGTTGTCTGGTCTGTTGCTGAACGAGAGAGTGAATCTGTCAGTGTTAGGGTGAAACAGGATACTGTTTCTGGACCAAGTTCCGGCCACTTTTTCGCAAGTGTTTCACACTAGGAGTGCTGACCTCCAATCAGCTCTGTCTTTTAGATAACATTATGACTGACCGCGAAGACCTGGTTCCAGATCAGCGCTCTAAGGGGCCCTTCCCATGAAGACGAGTCTGGCACGTAGGTACAGTGACAGACTAAACAGCAGACTCAGAGGCTGCTGGGAAAAAAGCCTCAACATTAGTGCGCGTCTGACAGTTACTAAAGGACAGCACTACTCTTTGACTTTCAGTGCCTGAACAGGAGAAAGGTGTATGGGTGTGGCTGAACTATGGAGAGATAATAATGCCATAAGAAATTGAAATGAATAGATGAATCGAAAATCTAAATGATGCAGCTTCTTTTGGCACTAATATCAGGACTCCCTGAAATTTTAAATGGAAGTATATCTGCTTAGGCTTAGCAAAAAAAATCGGAAGCGTATTTTTCGTCTCCTTTTTTAATAGTTTTGTTCATTTGTTTTTAATGCCACTTTACGTTGCAAGTATGAAAAGAAGAATGACTCAAAAGTAATTGTTGTGTGAATGCAAAGTGAGTCCACAAGTTGCTATTTATTTATACGTTTATATAAATACAGATATTTTTAGTCAATGACTAAATGACTACAACGCTGCTTGGGCAGCTCGATAAATATGTTTTGTAAAGACAAACTGCCTTTATTTACAAAGGCCATCGCCCCAATGAACCTGTGTGACTACTTTGGGCAAACTAAATGCCCGCCGCTATGTCTGTGTTGTCAGGTCACAATCGCTCTTCTTGTCTTAGTTCCTTCTTTGGCTGCCTGCGAAGTCTTCAGCACACAGAGAAGCAGAAATGTCAGTTTCGTCCTGGCAACCTCATCATACAGAGAAGTCAACAAAAAGACAGAAACACTTCTAAAAACTATCCAGAATATGTGTTGGAGTCTGGAACATGTACGAGTCGGTGATGTTACATTTGCTGTTTGGTTCAGTGTCGGTACCAGGATGTTTGTGGTGTTCATGCTGTGGCATAAAAAGTGAATAAATCTTGTATTGTTATCAGGGACCTGTGGGATTGGGCCCAGGCAACTTTGGTTTTCACTGGTTCTTGTAATACACACTAAATACTTTGTCTGCCAGAAAGACAGTCGGTCAGTCTGCCAGAAAGACAGTCGGTCAGTCTACCCCAGTTCAAACAAAACCTTCCAATCTTCCCATGTCTACAGTTCAATCCTAATAGCCCTGGTCTATAGTGTCCCTGTCATTTGTTTAGTTAAGCAAATAATACATTATTCTAGAAACCTAATTTTGTCCCAATTAACAATCCAGTCAAGTCGACATGATTTGGCAGTCAAACATACCAAGAGAATGTTTTCACCAGGGCTCAACAACAATCGGGCCAGTGATTGCTGATTTAATCATTGGCCTGTTTCACCTCGGCCCTAATTGGATCTACCTATCAAAATAGGTGTTGCTACTGTCACTCAAACCTGAACTGTTGTGTGTTGTTGCCAGGGTTATTAAGAAGAAGCTAAAGAAGCTAAAGCTACTGTGGCTTGTTAACACCATATTAGCTAGCTTGATGCATATACTGTATACCCTGGCTATCTTTATCTGGCAGTGCCATTGTCACATTGTGACTAATACTTAATTTATGAATATGGCCGTTATTCAAAAATTATCGTTCTCAAGAATTGAATTAAATTATGTCACTCGATGTGAAATTACTATTTTATTACAAAAACGATTAACATAAAGAAAATGTATATAGATATTTTGTAATTAAAATATGTTTAAAACGTATTGTATGTAAATACTGATGTGGTGTGGAAAGATTATGAAGTGGAATTACATTATACGAGCTCGCTAGTCGGCGCACAGAGTGATTTTAGGTAAGCAGGCTGTTTCAGTGTTTTGGAAAATATGTAATGAGTATGTAAGAACTCCATTTTGGGAAAGCTTTTAATATTATTCTTAGCCTTTCAGAGAATATCATGCCAGATTGTTGTTCTCTCTGCTGGAATGTATTGTCGAGCAACTGTTGCACAAACTTCTCTGAACTCAACGTTTCCCGAAGTTTCAGGGGAAACTTTAAAGCTTCCTAAAGTTTCAAGGAAAACTTAAAAAGTTCCTCGGAGGTTTCAGGACAAACTTTATTGTTTCCTGACGTTTCAGGGGGAAATTCTGTGCCTTAGCTATCTATCTATACTCCTGTCTAGGGAACGCTTAAAACTTTCTGTCCATCTGTGAACATAAAATTGTTATGGTTGTTTTGAATTTTTACAAAATGTGAAAGAAAAGAGTCATTGTGATTGGATGAATCTGTAACACCAAAAAAAGATGTCTGCTGTTGCCATGAGTTCTTGTCTTTCACTTTTACATTTTTTTGTTGCTACCTTTTTCTCTGACTGCTTTTTGAAATAAAAAGACATTGCTGTAAATCTTGTCTTATTTTTTACATTCATTTACATGTGAATTTAATGCTTTTTAACATCTTTAGTTATTGATGTACATCATTTACAGTCATTTGATTTTCCTATGGAAACAAAGTATTCATTTCATCATAAGCTAGTGGTACCAACATCATGACCACTGTTCTCTGATAATCATCTTAGTGTTGATTGCATGTGTTTTCTTAAATTCACCCTTTATGCTTAGTTAAACATATCTATTGTCTTAACTCAATCCTCTGTGTTTAATTAAACATATCTATTGTCTTAACTTTGTCCTGTATGTTGAAATAAACAGATCTATAGGTGTTGGTATTTGAAGTTGTATGCATGTTTTCCATGACTGAAAGGTGCACTCCGAAGTTATTACATGATTTCAGACAGTAATTCTGAAGTAAAAACTGGTCAAAAATATATTCACATTACCAACTTTGATATACTCCTGATCTCATGGTAAAATTCAGTAACAATGCATGTTAGAACCAGGTACAAGTGAGGAAAATATGTTTACTTGACCGCCAGTTTCTGATCTTTTGAGAATATCATTTGAGGAGTTGCCGGAAGTATGAAAGGATTTATAGGATTTAAGCTGTGCTGAGGAAGAGGACTCACTACTGAGGACAACTGGCTGTTATTGTGAACTCTGTGGGGTGCGCTTCCTGGTGTCCAGAGCAAACAACAGAATAGAAGTCAATTTTCTTTTTTCCCACAGACTTGTCATCTCTGATATCATCAGCAGGACTCAATGACCATCATCTGCCATCCTCTAATCACCTCTCGCCACCACAGCCACGACCTCAAAAGCATTCAAAGGCTTGGCCTCAGCTGGTTGTCCATGATCCGTTGCTTGTTTGTTTTTTGCTCTGAAAGTCCTTTCAGGTTCTATGACGCGCAGCGTCGGTTTCCAGGGTGGATTTAGAAAACACCCAGGATAACACTCGTACAATGCAGCCCAAAAATTAGCTAAAGTATGTGTGTACACCCCTGCCTTCAAGGGGGCTTTGTAATGAAGGAGGAATGGAAACCGGGTGACTACACACGTAGTCTTTTAGGTGGCGCAGGGTGATTCAGTAAATGCAACTAGGCTTCTGTCCACAAATTCTGCCCTCCCGGATCACAGAGACGCAACGGGCCGATTGATCTCACAGCGATCCCTCGACGATCCAACTGTGCAGGAAAATTAGTCCGTGGGACATTGAGGAGTGTGTGTGTGTGTGTGTGTGTGTGTGTGTGTGTGTGTGTGTGTGTGTGCAGTGATGCTGACGGGGGGAACGGTAACGTTGTCCCGGGCCCAGGCCTCGGGGGGGCCTATTTGGTTGGCTTAATTATAATTATTTATTAGTCAGCCCGTGGCCCATGGTTTGGGTCCTAAATGTTAAATTCCTGTCGGCGTCCCCTGTGTGTGTGAGTGTGTGTGTGTGTGTGTGTGGGTGTGTAACATTTACCGTATTGTATTTGTAATCCAATTATTGACATCCTAATTTTTGCCTCATACATACTAAATGTACCTGTAAAGTGAAAATTGCATTATGTTATTTGCAAAAAGTCTTTTTATGTTTGTATGTGTTCTTCGAGCTCTTTAAATGGGAATATTTGTTTGAAAATCTAAAAGGAATGGTACATATGTAGGTATGTGTGTTTGTATATGTGTGTGTTTTTGTGTTGCGTGACTGTTTGTGTGCATGTGTTAGCGTGTTTATATTGCATGCGGATGTGCATGCATGCATGCATGGGCGAGTGCATAGTTACATTAAAGGCGTGTATATTTTTGGGGGGGGGTCAATGAATGTAGATTATTCACAGTTTATTAATTGTCTCTGACATAAAACCCACCCATGGGTGTTACCTATGTAATGCAGAACGGAACATTTAAGGCCACAACAACATTGTTCCTGGCTTTCCTGAGGCACAACACATTTATTTGACATCAACCATTTAAAATTTGCTTTCCAATAAAGTTTTTGAGTGGAAAAAAACTGAGAGCTGAAGACACCGAGCACTGTGTAGCCCTCCAGGTGATAGCAGATAAACAAGCTGCTGCTGTGCTAAACGTTTCTTTCTATTATGAATGAAAGTCAAATGACTATGCGGATTTAACCAATTGCTCAAACGTATTATTATGTTTTCAGTAGACTTTAAATGGATCCTCATATTTACCTTTGGACTGGTTTAGCGAAGAGTGCAGTAAGATTGGCACCCTTGGTAAAAAAAAAAAAAAAACGTATTCAGGTAAAGATTTTCTTAAAGAAATACATCTCTTTCTCTTTACCTTCATTTGGGTTATATTTTGGCCAGCAGTCAGTAAAGAAAAAAGAATAAAAAGAAGGAATGGGTTAACATTTACAGTTTATGACTTCACAAGGCTTTTATCGTCAACCAATATTACTTTCGATATGTTCCACATCAACACCATTGATGAGGTCATGACAGCAAATCGCCTGGTAGAAAAAACTGTCAAACCAAATGTAAAAATACTTTGTTGTCCTGAAAATATTGGACTATATTATAGTGTTTTCAGTTGAAAACAATGAAAATAACAAAAAAATATAGAAATAAACACTTAGAGCCTATACCTTTCTGCATGGAATTGTTTGAGTTCAAATCCAAACTTTTGCAGTATGAAGCCAATTAGACAAATTAAGGAAAAATGTCCTACATTTGGGTACCTATCAGTCCTGATCTTTCTATTCAGGTTGTCTGAATATTTGTGCACACCCGGAGGACAGTACACAAGAATACATTTGGTAGACACAAAATGATTTTAAATTTCCTATTATAACAAATAACTATGATTTCATGTCATTGTATAAATTACTATTTTAATAATTGTACTCTGAACAGTGCCAGCTAGCTAACTAAATTTGGTATGTTAACACTAGCATAGTGATTGGAGGGCAGAAATAGGGTTAGCTAGGCTACTTGTTTGTGGACACAAGCTACCCAACAATGTCATTAATTGATTATATACAGTAATAATGTTAATTATTAAATTAAAAATAGCAGCATGACTTGTGAGAATAGGCTTGACATTTACAAACTGATCCCAGATAAGATGGTGGACCTATTGGGACATCAGATAGAATTACATGTGTCATCTACGCTTTATATCTACTTTGGATAGAGCTTAAGTGTTCACTGTAATTGTGTGCAAGAAGTTGCACAGAATTCATACAACTTTAAAGTTTCAACTTTAAACTTTAACAGGAGGAGGGGTCTTTGTTCAACCAGGAAGTACTGAAAACACCTCAGTAGGACAAGAGATACAAGGTGAGTTGTCTCTTGTCATGTTTTCAATAAAGCAATTTTACCAAGTAAATGCTAAATCCTAAGATGATAAAGAATTATGATTAAATGATTTTTTTGAAGAAAAGTATACTAAGTCTTAGAGTCAGTATAACACAACGCGATCCTTTTCATGCCTAATATTTCAAGTAAAAATGTTAACCACCCATTTGAGGTGCTCTGCTTCGGGTTGGTCAGTGAATAGACGAATGTCAACCGCTCCTTTCATCAGATTGTCCCATGTTTTCATGATGCACCTTAATCAGAACAAAATCCCATGCAGAAAGTCAGAGTGTAAAAGGCCCATTTTCTTTTAATGTGCGTTACATCAGGATTACAAAAACCAATGAGAAAGTTTGATGCTTCTGATGTTGTTCTTTTTTATGTTATTATAGCTATTTTTTAGGTTTGTGAGCTTGCGCATCATTCACCTATCCATACCCTTCACCTATAACTACCTAGAGGACACTCTGTGTGTAGCGTTGGGTTTTACTGTGATTCCAACTGAGCTTCTACTCCCCTAAAGGGAATCTCTTCAATTACCTCCTGCTGCCTCCTGTTGTATGACGAAAGATTTAGACCCTGGATCACCTTGCTTGATCAGTGGTAGAAAAACGTATTCAAAGGTACAATTGAAATACCACCCAATTCTGTAGCGCACGGGGATCTCATTTTGACCAGAACCATACCAGAACACACACCAAAAAAACACTCAATTGAGATCTGTTATTCAGCCTAATCCATCTCATTCCATTGATCAAGCAGAGGAAATCATATTCTGAGATGAATAATCAGATTATAAACACACCAGGGCCTATGTGAGTGTTTCTTTGCCCTGCTGTGGGCTTCACTGCCAAGCCAATAACTCCAACCAGGCAGAAAAGAACATGGTGATGTTAACATAGCGCCGAGCCAGGCAGGCCACTAAATATTTCAGTGATATCTCAGTGTGTTGCAATATAACTCAGGGAGTGAAGCATTAGGCTAGCTGCTAGCTGTTTTTTTTCTGGGGGGGGGGGGGTGAGGTAGTTAGCAAAGGACGGCAAGGTTTGTGTGGTGTTAGGTGAAGAGGAGACGAAAGAAGATGTCAGTGGGAAGGCCGGCGTCTCAGTAACAGGAAAACGCCATTAGGGCTAGCCTCCGTAGCACAGGCAGGGAACGAGCGTGGTGGTAGTCCATCGCATTGATATGAGAGGACAGCATCGGGGGATTGTCTCGTTACACCTGCTGGAACAAGGTGCGTGATTGGTGGCTGGGAGCCAGGGGCAGCACGGAAGCCCTTTTTACTCTCACAAAGCACATGTAAGAGAAATGGCCAGGGATGTAGCCTGTCAAGGCTGGGGGAAGTCACTGGAGTGAAGAAGTTGTCCCCAGAGGTTTCTGCTGGTGTCTCACATAAAGTATATATTAGAAAATCTGCACTATGATGTCCACAGATGTCTGCAATTTAGCACTGATCCTGCTGAAAGCTACGTGCTACTACTATTACTGGGCTGTACGACTGTCTCAGCCATCTTCAAATGCATTACGTTGCTGTGGATAAGAGCATCTACTGAATGATTGAAATAGGAATAATAGAAACAGAAACCTGAAGTCTACGCAACTGCTTGCCTCCCCTTCCAAACTTCAACTCTAGTTATCCCGACCGTTTAGCTTTTACCTGTTGGAGAAAGAAAAGGCCACACGGCACAATTAAAACATCGAATGACGCTCGCACGCCCGCATCAGCGGACCGGGGTGGGGGGTGGTGGGGGTTGGGTGAGGGGGAGAGGGACGCTGATGCCGTCCAAACACTTCGATGTCAATACTCCGGGAAATAAGTCACCGTCTGGAACGATCTTCTGTCAGGGAGCAGTCAAACAGCAGAGAGAGAGAGAGAGAGAGAGAGAGAGAGAGAGAGAGAGAGAGCGGGAGGGAGAGACAGCGAGGGAAGGAGAGTTATAGGGAGGCAGAAGGACAGAGTGAGGGGGAGAGAGTGTGACTTACGTGTTGTCAGTGTTAGGATCATTAACTGGGGCAGAAGAGGGTTTGCACAGTACAGCACCATTGAACGTTATAGGCCAGCACCATGTCACAAACCACCACCCACACCCGCCCCCACAGACACTCACACACACACACACACACACACACACACACACACACACACACACACGCACAAACACACACACAGACATACAGCAAAAAAACATACATACACACACACACACCTGCATGACACTCTCACCCATGGGCACAGACTGATTTATCATTCTGACTGAACAGATTATATTCCATAATAAAAATGGAGTCATGCATTATCTCCACTCTGGTCTGTGCGGGGAGGGTATTTACCTGGACTGAATATCAATGGTGAAGGATCTAAATGGTGCGCCGTTCCCTATGCAGTGTGTCATTCCCTATGCAGTGTGTCATTCCCTATGCAGTGCGTCATTCCCAATGCAGTGCGTCGTTCCCTATGCTGTGCGTCATTCCCTATGCAGTGCGGAGTTCCCTATGCAGTGCGGAGTTTCCTATGCAGTGCGGAGTTCCCTATGCAGTGCAGAGTTCCCTATGCAGTGCACTGCCTGTGCTCAACGTTAGTGCACTAGTTATGGAGTGGGGGTCAGCTTGGGTTCAGCCGAGGCCGGACATGGCTGTTTTAGACCATGTTCTTGTGCTCTGTTCTAGGGGTAATACATTCTCCAAAATAGTGATGGTAAAGACAAATTTGGAAACAGGACAAATAGGGTCTAATATGGTTTGAGTTTGTTTGAGTATGAGTCTAATGAAGTACGAGTCTAATTAAGTATGAGCTGGGAGTCTTTGTGACACCACATACCCAACACCATCTTACATTACCAGCCACTACTGATGAAATAAATATTTTAACGCAGTCGATTAATAGCCCTACCCACTCTTCAAGGAAATCATTGTGCCCCGGTTTAGAAGGAATTGGCCGTACAGACCAGACTTTCAATTCCTATGACCTACGTGCTCAAGTAAAGTTGTACAGCGGAGGAAATCCAAAAGGAGGGAGAGCGAATGAGATAGGGAATGAGAGAGCATGAGTGAGTGAGAGAGAATGAGAGAGCAAGAGCAGGAGACACCGGAACGCTAAAAACAACAGCGTGTCGCCCTGACGGATGGGATGGCCAGGCTGGCCAGCCATGCGAGCAGCCCATTCTCCCCTGAACAACCCTTCACAGCACTGACACAGAGAGACGGAGAGGACGGAGGGAGTGGAGGGGGTAGAGGGGAAGGAGAGCTGGGGGAGAGAGAGAAAGAGAAGCATCAACAGCACTGTGGGATACATATCGGCACACAATGGCCCTGTTCACACCTGGCGCCGACATGTGATCTTGTGCGCATCCAGATGGTGCCGTTTTTTGGACTGGTGTAGAAAGTTAAAAGAAACACTGGGATCTACATATCAGGTTAAGAACGATACGAGATCAGTACAACAAGATCAGAAGGACGCAGGTTCAAGCAGGACTACGGTAGAATAAAATAATAAAACTGCGTGCATAATCGATCCACCGGGCATTGTGGCCAGATTCCCCAGTACCTTTCTATGTGCAGATTATTTTTCCAATATTCACTCACAGTATTATTACATGTATTTGATTGACACCTGTCTAATAATGAATGTTCTGCAGATCTGCTCACCCTTCTGACAATGCATGTTAGAGGGAGGTTTAAACCAGGTTAAGAGATGTGGGCTCAGTTCAAAATGTGGATAACATCAGAAGGACACATTTTTGAGGAACATATAAACGGGGCTAGAGAGGAAGGGTGGGTGAAGGAGGGAGATGAGGCAGAGAACGGCTATGAGGATGGATGGGGAGGGCTGGAGGGGGGAGAGGAGTTTATGACGGGGAGGAGCTGAGGAGAAAAGGGCAGTTAGCAGACTTTCTCAATTATTTATATAGGAATCAATAGAACAACAACATGGCAACAAAGTAGAGGTAAAGAGAGGGAGTGAAAGACGAGAGCGAGAGAAACAAAATACTAGGTACTGGGAGGAAAGGTGATGTAGTAACTGCATTGTGTTATGCTGTATTTTGACATTGATGACACGGACTGCAGAATACACCCACAAGCCCCCTGTCATGGCAACATTGTAGCCAGGGCCAGCCAGCCACTTAGGGCCCCTAACCATTAGGGGGCCCCTGCTCAACCCAATAATTACATTTGTTTTAGAAGACCTGTCTGGTGTGTTTCTATGGGACTTAACGGTAAAATGTAGCGATGCGGTTGTGCATCCGTAGATTTTCTCTGGTTCTTGTTTCGACGCTGACACTCCCCTCAGTTACCCCTGTCAGTCATGTTGTAGCTGTCTTGGCCAAATACCAACCAGGAACATAGGGCATGTGCACAGGGACCCCAAAATCCAGGGGGCCCCCTTTAATTCTGTAAATGAAGTCATGTCATGATGAGTAGACTTACTAAAGGGAAAAATGTATATAACTGGAGGATATTTTTCCCAGTGTAAAGAAACCACGTGTAGGTCTGTGGCTGGCTCTGGTTCCAGCTATGCAACATTAGTTGAAGAATCTTTGATGAAATAATACAACTACATTACATAATTTCAGTTCGTTGCTGAAGGAATTTACAATTTGATTTAATTGCATCAATGAAAGGGTAGTGTGACGCAAGGAAATCTTTAAATCAGGTCAAACGAGGTGATACGCATTGAGGATGTTCAGTCCATAGTACAATTCATCCATGTGAGACAGAATCCAAATCCACCCTATTGACTTGTCTTTTTGCGCTTCAGTATATTTTCATTCTGTAATGCAGACTTGCAGGAACTGCTCTCGAGCCACTTATTTCCAAGGCAGATCTGCCATTTTTTTCAAAGGACCCATCCAGGGGGACTCCAGTGTGAAGAGAAAAACTCTGAGTTCGATAGGTGCCGCTCTCGGTTCAGTGCAAGAAAACAAAAACTGATTTGAAAAAAGGAATGCTTAAAACAAAGCGAAAGAAGCGAGTGCTTTTTTATAGCCAGTGAATCAAACATCACCTAATGCGTCAGTCAAAAATACTGCGCTAAGTGGAACAGTTGGATAATCGATTGCAAAACAGGACTCCAACTGAGCGAATGCACGAATAACAAGTTCAGTTTCCAGTCTATAGCCTTAAAACACATCTCAATTGTACTCCTCACATCCCCGTGGGCAGTGGTATCCAGGATGTCTAGTTAGGACTGCTGGAAAAATAATGATACCCTTATTCATTAAAATATGACAACAGACACCATACATTTGGGAGCCAATTTTGAGGTATCAGTGTACCCGTTTATTGCCAGGACCTGATTCAATTTATTCACGCCTCAAATGAAAAGCTCCAGTCTTCTGTCGTAACGGTTGATGTATCGGGAGTAGAAATAAAAAACGATTCCGTCCAAATCATCCAGCTGATATAGTGGGGTAATAATGACTTACAAACACTCTCCAGTTATACTGGTCCAGTGCGAATCACTGAAATGGCGGTTGCAATTCAAGTCCACAATTCCTGCGGCTGGTAAAAGAAAAGCTATTGAGTGAGAAACAGTCCTGGCTAGTGTGAAAATATATAAAATATAATACATGTATTGCCAGACCAGAATAAGACAAGATAGAGTGTTGGCGGCGGTGGCACATATAGATGTGTATATCTGATTATTATGCTCCTTGGCATGTGATACAACCTCTGGAGTGATGTGATCTTGGTTCAGATTACTTGAAAATCAACTGATGTATACTAGGAAAAACTACTTGGAAATAAGGCATCTTTTCTCTATTGTTGACCTTCCGTCTCAAAGTAAAACATCCAAAAAGACACGTCACCTAAACGGTTGATTCACCTGTTATGTCCCCTCCATGTAGCTGTTTGGTAGCAGTACCCATTTCGTAACGTTTTCCTCAGGTGATGTTAAAGTCTTCCAGACAACGCCCTAAACCCAAACTTCAGAGTGACCGACTAAGTCAGCTTAGAACACTTTCCTCCACACCCGGTCCGTCCGCGAACGCTGAGCCGTGAAGAACTGATTCACCCATATTCATCAGAACGTTTTTCCTCCGGTGTCTGTTCCAGTCCCCTTGTCCGTTCTGGGCTGTGAGCCCTAATCACCGTGATGGGAGTGGCTGTTGGCTAGACGGCGGCTGGGTGGTGGATCTCTGAAATGTCGTGAAGATCGATGACGTGTGGTGTAAAGTGTGGTGACATTACTGCCTTTTCTCTGCCCGTTCTTAATTCAGCCTCGTCTAGGCTTAGCGCTGACATTTCAGTGTGTTTATGTGGGACTTTGTGGTTGAATTCCAAATGACACCCTAGTCCCCTATGAAGTTGGTTGTGTCACAGAAATACACGTTTTGAGGGAATATGGTGGTATTTGGAATGCAGCAAGCAGCTAAAATGTCACTGAAGGAATTATTACATTGGAACTAGTGGTGCTTGGAGAGGAGGAGAGTGCATGGAGGAGGAGGCGTGTGCATCCAGGTAGAGAGACTAAAACCTTAAAGTCCTACATCATCCAGGTGGAAAGACTGAAGCCCTAAAGACACTGATCACCCAGATAGAGAGGCTGAAGACCTAAAGACATTGATCACCCAGATAAAGATATACTGAGAACCTAAATACATTGATCACCCAGACAGAGAGACTGAAGACCTAAAGACTCTGACCACCCAGATAGAGAGACTGAAGATCTAAATGCACTGATCACCCAGATAGAGACTGAAGAGTTAAACTGAACAGTAAAAGACCTTCATCATCCAGGAAGCGGAACTAAATATTTAAATGTCTTCATTATCTAGAAAGAGAGACTGAAGTCTTGAATGCCTTCATCAACCAGAAAAAGAGACTGAAGACTTAATGTCCTTCATCATCCAAGAGAAACTGAAGACTTAAAGGCCTTCATCATCCAGGAGAGACTGGAGACGTAAAGGCCTGCATCATCCAAAAGGAGAGACTGAAGAATTTAAGGCCTTCATCGTCCAGGAGAGACTGGAGACTTAAAGGCCTGCATCATCCAAAAGGAGATACTGAAGAATTTAAGGCCTTCATCATCCAGAAGGAGATACTGAAGAATTTAAGGCCTTCATCATCCAGAAGGAGAGATTGAAGAATTTAAGGCCTTCATCATCCAGAAGGAGAGATTGAAGACTTAAAGGCCTTCATCATCCAGAAGGAGAGATTGAGGACTTAAAGGCCTTAATCTAGTAAAAGATATTGAAGACTTAAAGGCCTCCATTATCAGTTCTCCCTTCTCTGAAATCAGTTATTTTCCCTTTCTATTCCACTTCTTTTCCCTTCATTGGATTTTTGCTGCGGTCAGTTACATGCTCTGTTTGGTATTCTATTCTCTCTTCTCTATCAGTTTCCTTTCATCTCTCTCCTCTCCCTCTCTTCTATCCTCTACTTTCCTTTTTTGTCTTCCATTTCCATTTCAAACCGGTTGTAGTGATACCACCACCAGAATATGCCAATGAAGTACCATTGTGTGATAGACGTTATGGATGTAGAGAGAAGTAGCATGTGGGGAAACATACACTGAATTAGGTGTGTGTGTGTGCATGTGTGACTGCATGCATTTTCTTCATACACCACTCTGGTGTCACTGTTGTCACATAAATTGTACCACATCTCTCTACGCAGGGACTTTTCCCCTGACAGGATGTGACATCTCAAGGGCTTTAGTTTCTGTTTTTAAAAGGCATGAAGAAGGACGTGGACCATCCACAGCAGACAACTGGACAGAACAACATCTTTCCTGTTGTAACTGTGTCTACACCCACCATATGTCACTTAAGTCTCCGTGACATCTGGGCCAAATATCAGCTCCATGTTCTAACACGTTGTATCATCACACATTGTGTCTTCCCACATCCTGTAGCACATTCCCTAATGTACACATTGTGTCTACCCACATCCTGTAGCACATTCAGTAATGTACACATTGTATTTTATTGTACATCGTGTTGTTCTGGTCGATCAATGTCTCATTTTGTTGTTATTTGTTGAATATAGTTTTTTCCCCCCAAAACCCCAGGAAGAGTACCTCCTTCTTCACAACGAGCTAATGGCAACCAAAATAAACAAACCCAATTTCAAAGATATTGAGAAAAACTATTAAATCAGAACATTGTAATTATGTTTTCCTTTCACCAAAATGAGTTACAGAGCTGAACCATAAACAACCGTAAAACCACACAAAATAAGAATATGGGTTTTGATGAACCGAATGTCTTCGCCGACCGATGATGTGATAAGTCATTGGCTTGTCGGTAACATGGGCCGGGGAAGCTTCCATGTGCCAGTCACTTCCTTAGTGATCGGTGAAGTGAACAGGTTCACACTTAATGCAGAAGGGGACATCAGTCAGCCATGTTCCCCTTCTGTCTCCCAGTGGATCCAGCCCAGCAGGAGGGGGCGCGGCCCCAGCTGATAGGCAGAGATGGGATGGGAACTTTCAGCAGTGCCTGGTCGGTAACGAAGGACCGATATGTTCTCTATTCCCACAGTCGCCATATCCTCTCTGTAGACCCAATCGTAGAATTTCCTCTGTAGCCGTACCTCTGACAGGTTCTCCACAGTCCTGATTCTACCCTCTGACTCGTCCACCCCCCCTCCCGCCCAGACAGCCCCGGAGACAGGAATGCGAATGACAGAGAGGGATGGGCACATTCAGCGAGCCCGGCAGGTAACGAAGGACTGATAAGTCTCTATTCCCACGGCCAGGGTTAATTGCTCCACGGCAGATAAAAGGTAATAAATTGTCAGGGGGTTAATGGCAGGAGACTTGGTTGTGTCCCGTTCCACATTCATCATGGCTGAACATTTATCACACGGTAACAGTAAAGGCCAGACCACACAGAGACAGAGGCTTGGTTACCGTCTGTTTGGTTAAGAGATCAGTCAGTCGTGGGGCCGGTTGCCCTGAACACACACCTGTTTTCTTTAAGTTAACACGTTTCCACCGAAGGTCTCCTATGTGCAGACGATTCCCTGGAAACGAATCAAAACAGTCCATGTCGATACACGCGTGGATATACAAATCAATACACAGAAAACACGATACGAGGACAGAGAATGAACACATCCCTCAGAAAACGATCCTTAAACTGCCATCGGTTCTTGAAATGAACGTAAAAATGTAAACGCTTGAAACACCTGATTTTATGAGAAGTCTTTCAAATGATTAGGAAAGTGCAAGTGCAAAGCCTGGGAAAGTATGCTTCGTATCTTAGAAATAGTTTACACACCCAAACCTTACCTTATTCATCCAACCAAGTGGACTTTGCATAATAACCACAACAGATATTTTGATTGGCAATTTCCCGCTTTCATCAAAGTCCCATTGTAAACAGGATTACAGTGGAAGTCATTCTTCAAGCAAAGAATGTAAATAAGGCTGTTTGTTGACTGAGCCCATTTACAGTAATCCACACGATTCCTTCGTTTGTTACCACCAGAATCTCACGATGCCACACAGTGCAGACCTAGGGAATAATGTTGTAAATCACAGCAGTGTAATTTCGCTTGCTACCTGATCTTCAATAATGAATAAGGACTTCTCAAGCCTTAATAATCCATGTGACTTCAAAACTTGCAAAGTGCTTGGATTCATGCATATAAATGTTAGGAGCCTACATTCTGAAATGGATCATATCAAGACCGAGGCCAATCGAGCGAATCCTGAAATGTTTTATCATGACAGGTATTTAGATGAACGGAAACTCCCTTGACTCTGATGTCAGTCTTGGTGGTTATAATGTGTTCAGAGCTGACTGAAAGGGACGAGGTAGCGGAGTAGCTGTCTTTGTCTAAAATGATCTCTCCGTTTCCATGTTGAAATCCATCCCCAAACAATTGAATTTACTAGTATTAATCCTCTACCTGCAAAATAATTTGTCTCCATCCCTATAAACGTATGTTAACCTTAGAGATGTTAATAATGAGTTATTTTTATCTCAACTGGATAACCAAGGGATATTTGCAATGACCTCGGTCTGACCCATCGGACAACAAAGCAAACCGGGCCTCTCTGAACGAGCCAACAAAGTTGATCCTGACCGATACACCAGAGAAATACGCTGCTAGTTATGTTTCCTCTGGATCGGCTATCATAGATGTGAGGACTTTTAGAGCTGTGCCTCGTAGCGTCACAAAGGGTACTTTAAAAACGCCTGTAAATTGTGTTCAAATGAAATCTACCTGAGCAGTCCTGAATCATTAGATTGGGAATGGCTGCATAGAAGTAGACAAACACATACATTATGGAGGTAATATGATGTCCCATGCATATCCCTACAATATGGAGGTAATACAACATTCCATGTATATCACTACATTATGGAGGTAATACAACGTTCCATGTATATCATTACATTATGGAGGTAATACAACGTTCCATGTATATCACTGCATTATGGAGGAAATACAACGTTCCATGTATATCACTACATTATGGAGGTAATACAACGTTCCATGTATATCACTGCATTATGGAGGAAATACAACGTTCCATGTATATCACTACATTATGGAGGTAATACAACTTTCCATGTATATCACTACATTATGGAGGTAATAAAACTTTCCATGTATATCACTACATTTAAGCTTGTTCCAAAATCCTCCCTCGTTAGAATAGGATACATTTTGCTCAGTATGCCTATTTGGAACTTGCAAACATATTTTGGCAGATAACAGATTGATTCAAATGTTCTTTTTGTCAGGAAAAAACATGTTCATACAAAAAACAGCAGTTACGATCATCATTAAAAAGAATGACAGGTGAGCTCAGCAATCCCAAACAGCCAGTTATGCCAAGAAAAACCTCTACAGAGGATGACTAAAAATACTACTAAGAAAAATATTACAAAATAAACCATCCAACAGATCATCCAGCAGAACTCCAAAGGCTTCACTGCAATGTACAAACCTTTAGCTAGCCTTAGAAACATAAGGGTCCGTTTAAAGTTTCCAGTGAAATTGTTCATTAAAATAATAAAAAAGTCTGTCTAGTTATAGAAAAAGGAATTGTGGACAGATGAGACAAGGATGAAAAGTTACTAGAGTGAAGACCAGAGAAAAAGGGGGAGGAGAAAAATGTTTACGCCCAAGATCCACAGCATTCTTACCTGTCCTGTGAAATAAAATGGAGGAAGTTGTTATCAATCATAGTCCAAACCACATAGATACTCGTGCAGCCAGCTTTCGTATCTCTGACCCGTGGATTATGACCTGGATGTTATGACCTGGATGTTATGACCTGGATGTTATGACCTGGATGTTATGGCTTGTGCACGTACTTCCACTGCATCTGGAGCCCTTGTCTTCATCGAACGGTTCACCACTGCAGCAGACTGAATTCTGAAGGGCACCAAAAGAAAGTCTCCGCTAAGTAAAAGCAAATGCCCCCAATGACCAAAACCGATTCTGCCATGACAAATATGGAATTTTTCAAGACAGAAAACGTCTAAAAGTTCTTCACTGACCGGGTCAGTCTCCTGGTTTAAATCCAAATGAGAATGTCTATAATTTATCAAAGATGTGGCGTCAGGCAAAAACACCTCAACACAAACAAGTGAAGATGACTGCATTACAGCCTGGCAGAGCAGTAACCGCAGGGTGTATCTGTGAGGAAAGGGTTCCACGCTTCTGCGATTTACGACAACTTTTCAATTTCACTTGTTTACACTATATAAACATTTTAATACCCGTTGCAAATCTTGCTACAAGGTTCTTTTAAAGAAACAAATCTATTTTTGTGTCCAGTCTATATTATATGAATAGATGATGTAGGCCTCTCATTATGTACAAATGGCCTTCTGTGTTGGTACAAAGAATCTACTACTAACCCAGGACTGGATAGTACTAGATTCTGATCCAGGCCTTTAATTTGTATTCCCTACAAAAGCTGCAAAACTATGCCAAGTTTGAATGCTTTGTGTCCTTAAGTTAAAGCATTGTGGAATTCGAGGAAAAATGTGGCTGTTACTGATGCATGGTTAGGAAGCCTGCTTTTTAAATTCTTTTTTTAAAGGGCACATTTGCAAGAGATCATGTCCCCGATGTCTTTTCACTGATTACAGAGAGCAAATAGTGTAAATCAAACTATTTCATGAAGCTATTCCCAAACATGTTAGTTACTGTGCCTGGAACCATTGTTATAGACACAAAGACAGTTGGCTGCCAAGGTGTCATATGGAACTCACAAGGGTTGCCATTCACCCCGCTGTATCAATACAGCACAGCCTAATCACTACCAGTTAAATGAACGATGTTGTTGGCTCCAGCATCTGGCAACCCTGGCTGGGGTTACTCCGTGTGACTCCTCAATGCAACGAAGTCTTCCTACGAAAGGCCATGATCAATCTGGCATACGGCTGGCCAGTTCTGCCAGCTCTCCTGCAGACAGGAACCAAGCCAGACTACTTCTTTCCAAGCCCATGGCACGCACGCGCGCACACACACACACACACACACACACACATACACCCTCGCACAACGCAAACACACAAGCGTGTCTCCAACATGGCAGCTAGCCATGTAATAAAACGCGTCTTGTAAACCTTATATAAGAGTATATTACAGGCGGATGAATGCAACCCTCTGTCCGACCGGCCCAGATGCTGTTGGATGGTGACAGCATGACGTGGCGGAGAGGACGTTTAATGAGTACACGCTGAGGTTAAAGACGTGACCGCTGCCTCTGGACACGCTGTGAGCTTTATCTACCCCGGAGGCGGGAGAGCGAGTCAAATTAGAGGGTGAGGCGGGACTGCAAACCAAGAGATGCCTCGGCCATTGTGAAGTCTGCGTGAAACCGTGCGTGCAGTTTGGTCTTCAGCAGAGCAGCGCACTTCGTTGCATCGGAGGTATGGTTCTGGAGATAATTCGAGAGGTTTAAGAGGGGAGGGGATTGTGCTATTAGGATGTGGAGACTACGAAATACGAGCAACGCGGAAGAAATACTAACTCATCTGACAGACTCATCCACTGGGACGGCTGAACTGCTCTTCATTTGAGACCACTGGGTTGTTTGGAGTGATCAGAGTACGATGCAAGACAGACCTCCATGTCTGCATTGCTCTCTCTCCATCTCCCTCTCCTCCCCTGACATCGCCCCGAGCAGCTTAGCACAGCTGTGTGAGTCCTATAGAGGACACCGCCCAAGGGAGTGAGTTTGTGTGCGTGTGCGTGGCTACATGTGTGTGTGTCTTTGTACGTGCATGAGTGCACACATAAGTATGAGTGTGTGTGTGTGTGTGTTTGTGCGCGCAGTCTCCGTGTTCAAATGCAAATGTGAGTGTGTAAGCAATACACAACTAAAGCCATTATCACCAAGACTGAGTCCTGTTGTTAAAACCCACACCCCACCTGTACATTAAAATGCTGTATCTGTAGATAATATCCCCGGACCTCATGGGAACGTGTCCCTGAAGACCTGTTGCCAAAAGTGCTCACTATTCCCTATTTAGGGCACATATTTTGATATGAAAAGTAATGCTCTGAGGGGAATAGGGTGGTATTAGGGATGAAGTCATGGAAGGTATATATATAATAGGGTTGTATTAGGGATGAAGTCATGGAAGGTATGTAATATAATAGGGTGGTATTTGGGATGAAATCATGGAAGGTATATAATATAATAGTGCAGCATTAGGGATGAAGTCATGGTAGTATAGACAATTTACACATTTGGAAACCCAGAGATATACATTTACATTATGCAATTACACACGCATGTAGATTAATACAAATGCTCACTTAAACACACAACCATTCACACACTATCAACACACAACCATTCACACACTATCACCACACAACCATTCACACACTATCA
>JACXGJ010008594.1:0-26670 GCA_016801105.1 Esox niger | reverse complement strand
TTAGCTGAAAATAGATAACAGATGGATGATCGTATGATGGGAGGGCACCTTTAATAGACACCATGAAAACAATCCCAACCCCCTGATTGTCTTTAATTAAATGAATGACATGGACCTAGTAGTCTTTCATCACACAGAAAATAACCTTAATGTATCTGTACATGAAAGTGAAGTGTACACATTTATTCAATATCTGTTCAAGTGAGTAAACAGGAACTAAATGTTGTAGGGAATCACTATATTGTAGAGAATATTGAGTGGAGGCACCCAGAACATTCTGGATCTTTGACATATAAAACTTTAGTGTTTACATCTTTACATCTTCTTACATTTATGCTGGCTGACTTAGAGTATAAGTTACTAGATCAAGTGTGAAACATCTATTATTAGATTTATAATGGATTTGAAATTTAAGCATACAACAGAATAAATGCTCTACAATATAGGAGCACAAGAAAATAATGTGTTGAATTCTTCATGTGGTTGAGGATATAGAGTAGGAGTACTCGCTGTTTGGAGAAGCAGGAGAAGGGACCTGTAGACATCTCTAAAATACGTTTTATGTGGGTTTCCTCTGGCTGTCTGTCCACCTCATGTCTCTGTCACTGGTAACTAGCAATTGAGTTTCCAACACATACAGTCAGTGGTGTTGTGGTAAAAATGATGAAGGCTACCTCTAAGTTAAACAGGAAGTAGCACTCTCTTCGCTGTCTGAAAATACCTCTTTAGTCATCTAAAGAGTAAGACATAGTAACTAGTAAAAGCAACCTGATAAAATATTTACTTTCATACATGTCTGGGAAAAAACACTGCTTTGGTCATCACTGTCCTTGCAATAGGACCAGTTGGATGGCAAAAACTGCAGGAAGTATCTCAAAGGTTAAGAGTTGAAAAGAAAAGCTTTGAGGGAGGAAAATACATTCTGACTTTACTGGCTGAGGGATATTCTATTCTTCTACATTATTTACTCCAGATGCTTGTTAGAAATCAGCCATGTCGTATAGTGGTAGTAATAATAACTTGCGTACTCGGTTGTCAAGGGAGAGAGTATTCAATGTTTATTGCAGCATATTGATAGTCTATTAGCACATGATGTTACAGGCTCAAACTCTCTTTGTCTCTCTGTACTCTCTCAACATTAATGTGGGGTACAAGCTATAAAATACCTTGAGGGGTGTGTTTACCTAGCAAAGCCAAGACACTAACCCCCACACCAAATGGTCAATGAAAACATTCCTGTGGTTACCAGAGCGCAACCAACAGGGAGAATCACAACTTTCTGTTATTCTCAACATCTAGGCACATTCACTTCAAATGAACCATACATTCATATTGTAGTTGTTAATGCTCAGATCCTACATGCTTACAACAGGATGAAGAGAAATATCTGTGGTAAGAATATCTATGATCAAGAGATCATTGCACCTTTGAAAAAATGCCGGTCTATACAAGTCTACTTTACTTTGTGAGGCAGGTCCTATTTAAGTGACTCCTTGATTGAGAACAGTTGTGGCAGTAATCAGGCCTGGGTGAGGCTATAGGAGTTGTACTCAGGTGTTTTAAACCACAGTTGGGTTGTGTTTTAACAGGAGGGAAAAACACTTTATCACACAAATTTTGTTTTCCCTTAATAGCAACAATCTTCATTTCAAAACTGCATTTTGTGTTTACTTGTGTTATCTTTGAACAATATTCACATTTGTTTGATAATCTGAAACATTTAAATGTGACCAACATGCAAACAAATAGGAAATCAGTAAGGGGGGAAACACTTTTTCACACTACTAAAGACTTTTTCACACTACTATATATATAGGGAGAAAATAGTTTGATCCCCTGCTGATTTTATACAAACGATTTTATACAAAGAATTGATCAGCCTATAATTTGAAATGTTAAGTTTATTTGAACAGTGAGAATCAGAATAACAACCAAAAAAATTCAGAAAGTATTATAAATTGATTTGCATATTAATTACAGAAATTAGTTTTTGATCCACTCTCAATTAGAAAGATTTCTGTCTTTCAGGTGTCTTTTATAAAGGTACCGAGCTGAGATACGGAGCACAGCCGTAAATGGAGTGCTCCTAATCTCAGTTTATTCGTCTTAATAATATTCTTCTGTCCACACAGTAAGCAATCAGTCAATCAGACTCCAAAGCCTTCACTATGGCCAAAACCAAAGAGCTGTCCATGGATGTCAGGCACAAAATTATAGACCTACACAAGACTGGATATGGGCTACAACACCATTGCCAAGCAGCTTGGTGAGGAGGTGACAACAGTTGGTGCGATTATTTGCAAATGGAAGAAACACAAAACAGCTGTCAATCTCTCTTGGTCTGGGGCTCCATGCAAGAATCCCCCTTGTGGATTTGCAATGATCATAGAGAACGGTAAGGAATCAGCCCAGAACTACATGGGAGGATCTTGTCAATGAATTCAAGGCTGCTGGCACCATAGTCACCAAGAAAACGATTAGTAACACAATACGCCGTGAAGAACTGAAATTCTGCAGCGCCTGCAAGGTCCCCCTGCTCAAGAGAGCGCATGTACAGGCCCGTCTGAAGTTTGCCAATGGACATCTGAATGATTCAAAAATGATATGAAATCCAGCTCTCTTGCAACAACTCAACTCGCCATGTTTGGAGGAGGAAGAATGCTGCCTATGACCCAAGAACACCACCCCCCTCGTCAAACATGGAGGTGGAAACATTAAGCTTTGGGGTGTTTTTCTGCTAAGAGGACAGGACAACTTCACCGCATCAAAGGAACGATGGACAGGGCCATGTTCTGTCAAATCCTTCCCTCAGCCAGGGCATTGAAAATGGGTCGTGGATAGATATTCCAGCATGACAATGACCCAAAACACAAGGCCAAGGCAACAAGAGTTGCTCAAGAAGAAGCACATTAAGATGCTGGAGTGGCCTAGCCAGTCGTAATTCCATAGGAAATCTTTGGAGGGAGCTGAAGGTTCGATTTACTAGATGTCAGCATCGAAATCGTAATGACTTGGAAAATATCTGCAAAAATGAGTGGGACAAAATCCTTCCTGAGATGTGTGCAAACCTGGTGGTCTACTACAAGAAAGGTCTGACCTCTGTGATACCAACAAGGGTTTTGCCACCAAGTACTAAGTCAGGTTTTGCAGGGATCGAATACTTATCTAGCTCATTAAAAGGCAAATTAATTCATAAAATATTTGACACGCGTTTTACTGGATTGTTTTTAGTTTTTCTGTTTCTTACAGTTCAAAAATACCTACCATTAAAAGTATAGGCTGATTATTTCTTTCAGTGGGCAAATGTACAAAATCAGCAGGGGATCAAATATATACACTGGGGCAAAAAAGTATTTAGTCAGCCGCCAATTGTGCAAGTTCTCCCACTTAACAAGACGAGAGAGGCCTGTAATTTTCATCATAGGTACACTTCAACTATAAGAGACAAAATGAGAAAGAAAAATCCAGAGAATCACATTGTAGGATTTTTAATGAATTTATTGGTAAATTCCTCAGTAAAATAAGTATTTGGTCACCTACAAACTAGCAAGATTTTCGGCTCTCACAGACCTGTAACTTCTTCTTTAAGAGGGTCCTCTTTCCTCCACTCATTACCTGTATTAATGGCACCTGTTTGAACTTCTTATCAGTATAAAAGACACCTGTCCACAACCTCAAACAGTCAAACTCCAAACTCCACTATGGCCAAGACCAAAGAGCTGTCAAAGGACACCAAAAACAAAATATTAGTGGTGTGATGAAATCAACTGTGGGAGCAATTATAAGAAAATGGAAGACATACAAGACCATTGATAATCTCCCTTGATCCGGGGCTCCACGCAAGATCTCACCCATGTGGTCAAAATGATCCCAGAACCACATTGGGGGGACCTAGTTAATGACCTGCAGAGAGATGGGACCAAAGTAACAAAGGCTACCATCAGTAACACACTACACCACCCGGGACTCAAATCCTGCTGTGCCAGACGTGTCCCCCTGCTTAAGCCAGTACATGTCCAGGCCCGTCTGAGGTTTGCTAGAGAGCATTTGGATGATCCAGAAGAGGATTGGGAGAATGTCATATTGTCAGATGAAACCAAAATAGAACTTTTTGGTAAAAACTCAACTTGTCGTGTTTGAAAGAGAAAGAATCCTAAGTGGCATCCAAAGAAGACCATACATACTGTGAAGCATGGGGGTGGAAACATCATGCTTTGGGGCTTTTTTTCTGCAAAGGGACCAGGATGAGTGATTCGTGTAACGGAAAAAAAATTATGGGGCCATGTATCGTGAGATTTTGAGTGAAAACCTCCTTCCATCAGCAAGGATTTGAAAATGAAACGTGGCTGGATCTTTCAGCATTACAATGTTCCCAAACACAC
The DNA here is from genome assembly GCA_016801105.1 of Esox niger. Lineage (NCBI taxonomy): Eukaryota > Metazoa > Chordata > Actinopteri > Esociformes > Esocidae > Esox > Esox niger. Next base: position 22,288 of record JACXGJ010008594.1, on the reverse strand, counting down.
TGACCGGGCAATGAAGGAGTGGCTTCGTAAGAAGCATTTCAAGGTCCTGGAGTGGCCTAGCCAGTCACCAGATCTCAACCCCAAAGTAAATCTTTGGAGGGAGTTGACAGTCTGTGTTGCCTGGCGACAGCCCCAAAATATCACTGCTCCAGAGATCTGCATTGAGGAATGGGCCAAAATACCGGCAACAGTGTATGAACACCTTGTGAAGACTTACAGAAAATATTTGAAATCTTTCATTGCCAACAAAGGGTATATAAAAAGTATTGAGATTAACTTTTGTTATTGACCAAATACTTATTTTCCACCATAATTTACCAATAAATAAAAAGTCCTACTATGTGATTTTCTGGATTATTTTTTCTCATTTTGTCTCTCATAGTTGAAGTGTACCTATGATGAAAATTACAGGCCTCTCTCATCTTTTTAAGTGGGAGAACTTGCAAAATTGGTGGCTGACTAAATACTTTTTTGCCCCACTTTATATATATATATAAGGTCTGAGTACTTTAGTTATCTAATTATCTAATCATTCTTCACAGCCAATTGTTTCCTAATTTTAAGAATAATTCCAAGACAAAATATGTGGTAAAATCTGCATGGTGCTTTGCTAGAAATTAACCTACCTTTTATCTGTGCATAGAAAACATATTTCGGTTGGAAATAATGTCTGTTGCTTATTCCATTTTAAGAACGTACTACAACTGTCTCAAGATAAGAGGTTCTGCTAAGTGAGCCAAAGAAAATGGTGATGTGTCCTTGGTTATGTTGCCTCTGACAGCCTGTGTTGTTGTATCTATTGTTATCGTACCAGATATGGATACGACTGGTGAAAAACCTATAGGAGAGACATGCAAGTTCCCCTTTGTATTCAACGGGTACACGTATGACTCATGCACCAGTGACGGACGGGGTGACGGCAGACTGTGGTGTGCCACCACCAGCAGCTTTGACAAAACACTGGTGAGAAACTCAGAAGTAAATGAAAGAAACGCAATGAGAGGAATGAAAAAAAAAACACTATCGGTAATAGGAACCACAAACAATCATTAGATATTGTCCAAACAGTTTTTAAAAGCTATTATTTACTTTGTTGCAATATTTCAGTCCTCAGATTCTTTGGGAACATCATGTTGCTTGAGATCTCATCTCTTTCCTGCAGGGTGTGGATTACGTTGTAACCAGTTATGTAGATAGCTTCCTAAAGTATGACAGATCATCACTCAAAATCTGGTTCATGCATGTTGCATAGTACACCATCATTTGGTTCATGATCCCTTTGGGTTCCACTACAAAACAATTTGATTTGTAGCTGGTGAGAATAGCCATCTTTGTTTTTACATTGACCTCATGTAGTTTATTTGCAGTTTGCACAAATACTGGCTCTCAGCGTAGTTCTAGGTTTTTTGCTGCTAGGGTCCATTTTGCACATTAATTATAGTAAGATTGTAGACATGAAATGACGGATCAGCCAACTTGTTAAACACCCTGCATATTATATTTTGAGTTTACATTTGCCTCTTTGTAAAGCTTTGCCATACAAACAAGTTTTGGTAATAACAAAAATACATTTAATTAAATGCTCATATATTTAAATGGAAATGATCAGTTTGTACTTTGATGTCAGTGGAAAAATGTCCACTCCAAAATATCAGTCATTATTTGCCCTAAAGAAAACTGAATCAAAACAAAGACAACATGTCCATAGATTATAATCTACTAAATAATTTTAAATATTGAATTTGATTTCTTCCCTCTTCCTTCCAGCTCATTGGGAGTTCTTCAATGGATCATTGTACTATTTCTCTGAAGACCAACTGACCTGGGAACAGAGTCAATATGCCTGCATCCATGAAGGAGGACACCTGGTCATCATAGAGAGTCAGCAAGAGCAGGTATGAGTAAAAGAACGGTAGTAATCCATGTTTTAATGAAAACCAGTAGCAGCCACCAATGACATTGCACAGCACACAAACTTAAACCAAAATAATCCACACCAGATGTGGCCCAAAACCGAACATAAATAGGCTCCCCAATTGGAGGCACTGATCTACATCTGCCTCCAATTGGGGAGACCAAACTCAAATAGAGGTGACTAGAGGCACCACCTTCTGTCCAGTCCTGAATATGTCCCCAGCCCAGCACAGAGATGGCTAGGGGCATAGTCAGGATGTGACTGTACCATCAGTTATGGACTAACGAGCAGTAAGATAAAGTACATACATCCTAAATATTAATATGTTTGTTTAAATATCCAGCTGTAGATTTACATACATGGGTCAAAATATGTTAAAGACGTCCTACTGGTGTTTCCCTCTACATAATATGTATCTCTCCTCCATAGGACTTCATCAGAAAGCAAGTGGGAAACATTGACAGTAAATACTGGATTGGATTGACAGACATTAAGGTGGAGGGAGTGTGCGTCTGGATGGATAATACAACCCCTAATAACAGCATCATGTAAGGACATGTTTAAGGCTAATTGCTAGTATATACAACTCTGGAATAAAATTCAGAGACCAACGCACATTTTTCTTTCCTTTCCAAAAAAGTTGGAGAGGAAGATTTTGAATGAGGAACAGAAGGGTTAAAATTAAGAGACCACTGCATATTGAACACTTCTGCTCCTCACTCATAACTATCTTTTTCAACTTTTTTGCAGAGCTGTATACAAACAAAATAGACAAATACAGATTCACACTTGTTGGACTTTTTGCAGGATCTCCTAGCAGGCATGTGTTTTCTATTAATATATTGATCACAAATGTACTGCAAACAAACAATTAAATCGTTTGTTTGATGCTATTCAAAATATTTGGTGAAACATGTTGGTTAAACCCATTGCACAAAATCCTGACATTATACCATTATTCACTACACTTAACATCTTACCAATAACCTAAACCCCAAGTCTGATAAAGGTTTAGTACTTGACTGGCACATTTTCTTCAAGATTTAGTCCCACGCATGCACACACGCATGTACACACACACACACACACACACAAAGTTGGACTGTCAAAGTGCAGTTATAACCATTGACTCTATAACAAATACATTCTCACAACAATTGAAAACTTAGCTACAGAATACTTTTTTATAAAGCATATGTTCCCTTCTGTGGTTACATGCAGTACAGAGTAATGGTTTATCTCCTTCCTGTTCTAGGTACTGGGACCAAAACAATGGAACAGCAAAAATTCCCAGACCAGAAGCAAATGACAACAATGAAGACTGTGCCCAAATGGTTCAGCGCTGTTCAAGTCAAATCAGTTGTTGGATTGACACTGCATGTCAAGTCTTGTCTAAGAGAATCTGTGAGAGTCGTGCAGTTAAATCATTTTAAATGGAGAGTGTATATTACATTATAACCAGAAAAAGGCAATTGGTAGGATGTAGTGCAACTTTCTCAGGCACATATAAGATTTAGTCCTGGAAGAAGCACAATCAGTAGAGATAATCTATATTAAGAGTTTTACGTCCAGGACTAGACATAATGTGGGCCCAAATTTTGATGTTAGTCCATTAGTTAATTGGTAAATTTATATTTCTGTCAACCAGTGTTTTGGATTTTGGATCCTGTACTTTACATATCCAGCTGGATGTGACTGATTGAACTTATATGGAAAGATGGATACGTTTTCAATTTGTGTTCTGATCTTGATAATAGAACATTTATTATAGATTGTTTGATTCATGTTGATCGATGTCTTCTGTCATATTATCTCTATTGATGATTTAGCAAATAATCTCAATCTCATTTCCTTAAATATAACTTGATTTGTTATTACTAACTAACAATGGGATAGCGTCTTTTAATCCATAACTTTATTAAATAAAAAACATGAATTGTCCAGTTGATTCCTTCACAATTTCAGAATAAACAATCTTTATCACATGTTAAATATATGACGAGGTGTAGAATTTATCGAAATTTCAAAGGGAAAGAATTATCTTAGAAATCGTAAGGCAATAGGTTCACAATAAGTCACCATGTCATTTTCTGGGTTTCCACTGTGTTGCTGGTTGAGCTGGATGAGCAAATTCCTGTTTCATCACTGGTGACACCCAAGTGTTTTACGGTGCATTTCAGCTTAATGTATTGTTATCATTGTTATTAAATATAATAATGAATACAGTGGATGTACGATACTTCATGTCTTGCATGGTAACGTGACAAATAGCAACAAAGGATTGTTTTTATTTATAACATAAAAAATCAATTTACGTATTCAGCTGAATAGAATTCTATTTATATTGTTCACAAATTCAATGAGCAATTCACCAAACAACAACATGACTTTATGGTGGAGATAAAATTATCTGAGAATTGATTTGACATATAGTAATTCCAACATACAGTATTAGAACACTTTTGAGAGGTGGCGCTATTATAACAACAACAATGAAACGTAAGTATTGTTGAACGATTTGTAAAATGTAATTAATAGAAAAGCAATTTTTTGTGAAGACAAAGTAAGGACACCCTAAGAGTCAGGTGTACCACATCAAGGGCAAATGATTAGAACATTGTTAGAGAATATTTTGGAGGAACCTGTCTAATTTAAACCTCTGACATTTGGTTTGTTATGTTCTTGATTGTTGAAGTGAAGGGTATCATCATGGTAAGATCAAAAGAGTTCTCTAAATTCTTCAGAAAGAAGGCTGAAGATGAATTTGGGAGGGGATTTAAAACGATCTCGAAACAAGTCTGAAAAATAGTTTACAAGTGAAGAGCATTTAAAATAATGGCCAGCATGGCCAGGTGAGGCCATCCTAGCAAGTTCAGCTCAAGAGCAAACCCCTTTAGATGCTTAAAGAACTCTAACCCAATCATAAAATGTCATTATGGGACCTAAAGGGACCTTTTGCCGTAGTTGATGTCAAAGTACATGCATTTTCCATCAGAAAGAAACTGCACAAGAGAACACCAAGACAAAGGCCGACATTTCTGGGACAATGTGCTTTAGGCAGTTGAATCCAAAGATTAATTCTTTAGGCACAGTAACAGAAGACATGTTTGCTACAAACCAACGACAGCATTTGAGCACAAGTACCTCATACCAACTGTGAAGCATTGGGATGGAAATGCCATGGTTTGGGGCTGCTTTTCTGCAACATGGCCTGGTCAGCTCACCATCAAAGAATCTACTAAGACTTTTTTATGATATTAGAGGGTGCTTGAGGAAAATGTGAAGCTTAGGTCATTCTGATGACATTTTTAGCCGACCTCTATCAGGTGGGGATGAAGTCCATGACAAATTCCTATTATTTCAACAGTGAGGAACAACAACCTCAGCTGGGCCCTTTTCTTTATCACTGGATTGTTCCACATAAGTTGTCTCTTTGTCTGGATCATATTCTGTGTTGTCTTGTTCCCAGTTTGACCCTGTCATTCTGTTGACCCCGGATGAGCCCCAATCTTTGCCCCTCGCCTTCGTGACTCGACTCTGTGATTGCAGTGTAGAAATGCACCATCATAGTCTTGGGCAGGTTGACAATTTTTAGCTGCCGTAGGATGTACATCCTCTGCTGGGCTTTGTTTGTTAGTGAGGTGATGCTCACCTCCCACTTGTGGTCCTGGGCGACCGGTCCACAGACCTGTTGGTTCTGTGGGCAAACTGCAGTGGGTGTAGTAAAGTGTCGGTGATGGTCTTGAGGTGGGGCGGCACCACAGAGGTCAGGGTGACAGGTCGGTTGAAACATTTGCTACTGATACTTTAGCAAGGAAATCAATTGCTTTAGTCACCTCCTTACATCGTTCATGCACATTTTAGTTGTATTGAATTCTGCTGTCAGACATCTTACAAGGACTAAATCAGGGTCTCATATAATTGGTTACCGGTGTATTTTAGAGTAGATTTGTAAATTGCACTTATCACTTTCAAGACACTACATAATCTGACACCTGATTACATTAGCGACATGCTAAACACATACTGCACTGTTAGAGGTCAGATCAGCTGAGGACCTTTGGCTGTTCTAGAGTCTAGACTGAAAACCCAAGGAGTTCAGACCTTCTCTGAAGGAGCCCCAAGACTCTGGACCAACCAAGCCCAATATGTCAGAGATGCTACGTCAATGCATTCTTTCAAATCTTATCTAAAAACTTGTTTTCATTATATGCCTTTCACTAGTATTGAATCATTGTGATTTTATATTTTGCTTATTCTTTTAACTTCCTTTATTTTTGTAATAATATATATGTTTTATATACATTCATAGTTTTATTATGTTTCTCTTTTATTGTATATAAAGCACTGTGTAATTGTACTGGAAAAGCACTATACAAATCCAATTAATAATATTTTTTAGGAACTGACAAATGTGAAAACTATGATGCTGAAGATCCCTTCCTCTTTTGATCTGCATTACAAGAGAGGACTTGAAGCAATGATGATGTCTGAGGATAGTATCTACTACAATGAAAGAATTACTCGGTTCCAAATCCAAGACGATCGGGCCGAAAGTGAGTCTGTCTTTACTATTATTATTTTCTTAATGCTCTTTGTTTTCAAGCATCATTGTACAATAAAACACAGATTTATCGGGGTTGTAGCAGGTGCACAAGCTGGCATGGGGACTCAGGCATTTAGGTCAAGTTAATATATATTGATCTCAAAAGTCTGATGCCCCAGTATTGTACAGCTGACCCTAGGCTCCAAATGGTTTGGTTCTTTCATCAGATTAGGGACCCTGGTGATACATAAAAAAAAATGAATTTGGTGATTTGCTTTTGCTTACCTTATGAGCAGCGATCCATATTTGGAATTGTAATCAAGTCATTAATTGTCATACTAGTGCAATTTTTGGTCTCTACCCTAGCTAGTAGTATGGACTTGAACAATTTACTTGCTGGTGTGATCTGTCAAACTGCAATATCCTAGCATGTTGAAAATGTGCAAATGTCCAAAAAAACTAAAAAGAAAACAGGCTGAAAAAGTTTTGACACAGAACAAAAATGCACTGCTGGATTTATCATAAATACTGGAGAGAAGATTGCTCTTTAGCTTTTACTACAATGCTGCATCACTCCAATGTGAACGAGTGGCACTTATAATGCTATGGGCAAACGTCATTTTATTGCATTTGTATTCCTTTCGACTGTGATTGGGTGCAAACTTTCGATGCAAAGCAAGTTTTCATCAATGGTGGATATTATGTATACTAGGTTTTCATTTCTCTTTTTTTCAATACTCTTTCTAAGCAAAACTGATGTGACTGTTGGGCAGGTGTCTCTAGCCAGCCTAATGGAAAGTCATCCAGCTACAGCCCAACAAACACCACTCAGAAATCCTTCAGTTACTTAAAAACTGGTGACTGAAGTCTATGTTTTGTAATGTCATTTTTATTGTTCAGGAAGCAATTACACTGTGGAAGTCATTTTCTTCTGGTTTTTAAGTGTGCAACAGCAGGTTGAACATAAGTCACATGTAAGATTTTTTTATTATTTATTTATTTATTTATTCTTAATTTCAGCATTCAAATGCATATTACAATTTTCCAGCTGTCAGGATAGCGTGCTTGGGGTAGTTCATTCTAATGGTATCTGGTTGTTTGTCAGCTCTAAATCTAGCATCAGGTTGCTTCCAAGATCAATTCCATAAAAAGGAAGCATTAAAAAGGATCTATTAAGGTCACTGGTAAGTTATGGACTCCTTCTACCTGGTCATTTAGCTTTTTTCTTAGTAATAATACTCATTATTACTCATATTAATCATAACTGTTGTAACTTTTGGGGAGACGTCCAAACTTTGTTGTCACACTAGCTTCCTGCTGCAGTCCCACAGACACACCACTCACTTCACCACCACTTGCTAAATCACTGCTGACGTAACTCATTCCGTTTTGTAATTTCCTTCTTTTTGTGTATGGACGTCTTGCACAGGAGGAGGAAAATCTATCTTCTACTTCATTCGTTTTCATTCATTTTTGTTGAGTGCAAACAGCAGATAAAAACATCTGGTTGAGCAGATGTCACTAGTAAGATTTATTTGTACTTCTTGTTGGTTTATTGACATTGCTATTTCTATGCATTTGTGATGTTTTCAGGTCCCTCCTTTTTCGACATTTTGCTACGTCACAGCCTTGTTCTAATATTGATTGTTTCTGCCTCATCAGTCTATACACAAAACTCCATAAAAACTAAGCAAAAACAGGTTTTTATAAATGTTTGCAGATGTATTAAAAAATATCACTTTTTAATGTAAATAGTACCTATAAAGGAACATAATACACATATCCTAGCAGGATGTTATATTCCCCAGCAAAGCAGGTCACAAATATTCACATAATACCATATCTCCCATTTTAATTTAAAAATAAAAAAATAATACACTAAATACATTACCTACATGTTATTTGAAGGTTAGTCAGCAGTTTTTAAAATACAGTAAAAGATAGTCAACAACAAAATCCACAGTTTCACTGGTTTATGCTGTTTTTAAACAAGGCAACTGTCCCCTTCTTTCAACCTCTGTCTTCTTGTTTTTCAGAAAGTGATTCCTTTCCCAGAGGGCCGTCAAATGTTGCCACTCCTCCATCGAGGTCCCGGAGAGTTACTGTGTTCACCCTAGCGTGTCTCTGGGCTGTACTGCTGGGCCTGGCAATTGCTTGGGTTGTGTGCCGTGAGTGTATAATCACATTACTGTTCTGAGTTCCCATTAGCACAGTGTTGATACTGCGCTGGCCTGGCTACTTACAGTTGTGCTCAAAGGTTTGCATACCCTTAGAGAACTGGTACTAAATGTCAATGTTTTTGAGAAAAAAATTGAGTGAGCAGGTGAAAAAATCCTTTGATTTCTTATGGGATTTATATTCAGCAGTATGTTATTACAGAATGACACATTAATAAAACAAAACATGGGAAGAAAGACAAAAATTAACTGTTAAAAAATGTGCATACCCTTAGTCCTTAATGAGTTGTAGTGCCCTCTTTAGCATCAATGACAACCTACATTCATTTGTAAAAGTAGTTTTATTACTTTTATAAGCTGGTTGACATTAAACTAATTTAAACAACTGTTGTTGTAATTTTGCTAAAGTGGGTGCGTATTAACTCAATTTCATTCTACTGTACGTGTTCAATGACAATAGTTGAATCTAATCAAAATTAAGGACATAACTGTTAAACATCCAAGACAGTCCAGTACAGTGTGTGTAAGGCCTTCTCCATATTGTGAAACACAAGGAAAAAAATAACTCTTCCATTCTTCTACATTATTTACTCTAGATGCTTACAACAGGATGAAGACAAATATATCTGGTAAGAATATCTATGATCAAGAGATCAATGCACCTTTCAAAAAATGACGGTCTATTCAAGTCTACATTACTTTGTCAGGCAGGTCCTATTTAAGTGATTATTTGAATGAGAACAGGTGTGGCAGTAATCTGGCCTGGATGGGGCTAGAGGCATTGTACTCAGATATTTTAAACCACAGTTGGGTTGTGTTTTAACAGGAGGGAAAAACACTTTTTCCACAAAGTTTGGATTTTGTTTTCCCTTAATAGTAACAACCTTCATTTCAAAACTGCATTTTATGTTTACTGGTGTTATCTTTGAACAATATTCACATTTGTTTGATAATCTGAAACAATCTGGAACAAAAGTGTGACCAACATGCAAACAAATAAGAAATCAGGAAGGGGGGAAACACTTTCACACTACTAATATATATATATATATATATATATAGCGAGGGAGAAAATTATTTGATCCCCTGCTGATTTTATACATCTGATTTTGTACAAAGACTTGATCAGCCTATAATTTTAAATGTTAGGTTTATTTGAACAGTGAGAATCAGAATAACAAACAAAAAAACAACGAAAAGTACACATATCAAAAATATTATAAATTGATTTGCATTTTAATGACGGAAATTAATATTTGATCCCCTCTCAATTAGAAAGATTTCTGTCTTTCAGGTGTCTTTTATACAGGTACCGAGCTGAGATAAGGAGCACACCCTTAAATGGAGTGCTCCTAATCTCAGTTTATTTGCCTTAATAATATTTGCCTGTCCAACACAGTAGGCAATCAGTCAGACTCCTAAGTCTCCACCATGCCTAAAACCAAAGAGCTGTCCATGGGTGTCAGGCACAAAATTATAGACCTACACAAGACTGGAAATGGGCTACAACACCATCGCCAAGCAGCTTGGTGAGAAGGTGACAACAGTTGGTGCAATTATTTGCAAATGGAAGAAACACAAAAGAACTGTCAATCTCTCTTGGTCTGATTCCCTCTTGTGGATTTGCAATGATCATGAGAATGGTAGGGAATCAGCCCAGAACTACATGGGAGTATGTTGTCAATGAATTCAAGGCTGCTGGGACCATAGTCACCAAGAAAACAATTAGTAACACAATACGCCGTGAAGAACTGAAATTCTGCAGTGCCTGCAAGGTCCCCCTGCACAAGAGAGCGCATGTACAGGCCCGTCTGAAGTTTGCCAATGGACGTCTGAATGATTCAGAAATGATATGAAATCCAGCTATCTTGCATCAACTCAACTCGCCATGTTTGGAGGAGGAAGAATGCTGCCAATGACCCCAAGAACACCGCCGCCTTCGTCAAACATGGAGGTGGAAACATTAAGTTTTGGGGTGTTTTTCTGCTAAGGGGACAGGACAACTTCCCCCCATCAAAGGAACGATGGACAGGGCCATGTTCTGTCAAATCATGTTCCATCAAATTCTTCCCTCAGCCAGGGCATTGAAAATGGGTCGTGGATAGATATTCCAGCATGACAATGACCCAAAACACAAGGCCAAGATAACAAGAGTTGCTCAAGAAAAAGCACATTAAGATGCTGGAGTGGCCTAGCCAGTCGTAATTCCATAGAAAACCTGTGGAGGGAGCTGAAGGTTCGATTTACTAGATGTCAGCATCGCAATCGTAATGACTTGGAAAAGATCTGCAAAAATGAGTGTGACAAAATCCTTCCTGAGATGTGTGCAAACCTGGTGGTCTACTACAAGAAATGTCTGACCTCTGTGATACCAACAAGGGTTTTGCCACCAAGTACTAAGTCAGGTTTTGCAGGGATCGAATACTTATCTAGCTCATTAAAATTCAAATTAATTCATAAAATATTTGACACGCGTTTTACTGGATTGTTTTTAGTTTTTCTGTCGCTCACAGTTCAAACAAACCTACCATTAAAAGTATAGGCTGATTATTTCTTTCAGTGGGCAAATGTAACAAAATCAGCAGGGGATCAAATATATATATAGTGGGGCAAAAAAGTATGTAGTCAGCCGCCAATTGTGCAAGTCCTCCCACTTAACAAGATGAGAGAGGCCTGTAATTTTCATCATAGGTACACTTCAACTACAATAGACAAAATGATAAAGAAATATCCAGAGAATCACATTGTAGGATTTTTAATGAATTTATTGGTATATTCCTTAGTAACGTAAGTATTTGGTCACCTGCAAACTAGCAAGATTTTCGGCTCTCCTCTATCCTCCACTCGTCACCTGTATTAATGGCACCTGTTTGAACTTGTTATCAGTATAAAAGACACCTGCCCACAACTTCAAACAGTCACACTCCAAACTCCACTATGGCCAAGACCAAAGAGCTGTCAAAGGACACCAGAAACAAAATTGTAGACCTGCACCAGGCTGGGAAGACTGAACTGCAATAGCTATGCGGCTTGATGTGAGAAATCAACTGTGGGAGCAATTATAAGAAAATGGAAGACATACAAGACCACTGATAATCTCGCTTGATCCGGGGCTCCATGCAAGATCTCACCCGTGTGGTCAAAATGTTTACAAGAACAGTAAGCAAAAATCCCAGAACCACACGGGGGGACCTAGTGAATGACCTGCAGAGAGCTGGGACCAAAGTAACAATGGCTACCATCAGTAACACACTACACCACCAGGGACTCAAATCCTGCTGTGCCAGACTTGTCCCCCTGCTTAAGCCAGTACATGTCCAGGCCCATCTGAGGTTTGCTAGACAGCATTTGGATGATCCAGAAGAGGTTTGGGAGAATGTCATATGGTCAAATGAAACCAAAATAGAACCTTTTGGTAAAAACTTGTCACATCTGGAGGGGAAAGAATCCTGAGTGGCATCCAAAGAACACAATACCTACTGTGAAGCATGGGGGTGGAAACATCATGCTTTGGGGGTTTCGTTTTTCTGCAAAGGGACCAGGACGACTGATTCGTGTAACGGAAAAAAATTAATGGGGCCATGTATGGTGAGATTGAGTGAAAACCTCCTTCCATCAGCAAGGTTATTGAAAATGAAATGTGGCTGGGTCTTTCAGCATGACAATGATCCCAAACACACCGCCCTGGCAACGAAGGAGTGGCTTCATGAGAAGCATTTCAAGGTCCTGGAGTGCCCTAGCCAGTAACCAGATATCAACCCCATAGAAAATCTTTGGAGGGAGTTGAAAGTCTGTGTTCCCCCGGCGACAGCCCCAAAACATCACTGCTCTAGAGGAGATCTGTATGGAAGAATGGGCCAAAATACCAGCAACAGTGTGTGAAAACCTTGTGAAGACTTACAGAAAATGTTTGATCTCGGTCATTGCCAACAAATGGTATATAACAAAGTATTGAGATTAACTTTTGTTATTGACCAAATACTTATTTTCCACCATAATTAACCAATAAATAAAAAAATCCTACTATGTGATTTTCTGGATTATTTTTTTCATTTTGTCTATCATAGTTGAAGAGTACCTATGATGAAAATTACAGGCCTCATCTTTTTAAGTGGGAGAACTTGCAAAATTGGTGGCTGACTAAATACTTCTTTGCCCCACTTGGTATATTATATACGGTCTGTACTTTAGTTATCTAATTATCTAATCATTCTTCACAGCTAATTGCATCCTAACTTTAAGAATAATTCCAAGACAAAATAATATGTGGTAAAATCTGTGAATTCCCTTTGCTTCTATTTTATAAGAAATGAAATCAATGATATTCAAATGTACAATTAATCAATACGTGCACACAAGCAATCCTCAACGCAAAAAGGTTAATACAAGAAGCAACAAAAAGCATGTATAATGCAAGGTGCTTTGCTAGAAATTAACCTAAATTTTATCTGTGCAGAGAAAACATGTTTTGGTGAGAAATAATGTCTGTTGCTTATTCCATTTTAAGAACGCACTACAACTGTCTCAGGATAAGAGTTTCTGCTAAGTGAGCCAAAGAAAGTGGTGGTGTCCTTGGTTATGTTGCCTCTGACAGCCTGTGTTGTTGTATCTATTGTTATCGTAACAGATATGGAGACGACCAGTGAAAAACCTATAGAAGAGAAATGCAAGTTCCCCTTCATATTTAAAGGGAAGACGTATGACTCATGCACCAGGGACGGATGGGATGGCGTTAATCCGTGGTGTGCCACCACCAGCAGCTTTGACAAAGATGGCAAATGGATCTACTGCAAAAACACTGGTGAGTAACTCAGAAGTAAATTAAAGAAACGCATTGAGAGGAATGAAAGAATTAAAAAATAAAATAAAAATAAAACTAAAAAACGGTAATATGAACCACAAACAATCATTAGATATTGTCCAAACAGTTTATAAAAGCTATTATGTACTTTGATGCAATATTTCGCAGACATCCAATACTGCATGACAGTCCTGCAGGGTGAGGATTAAGTTGTAACCAGTTATGTAGACAGCTTCCTAAAGTGTGACAGATCATCACTCAATCTGGTTCATGCATGTTGCGTAGTACACCATCATTTGGCTCATGATCCCTTTGGATCCACTACAAAAACAATTTGCAGCCGGTGAGAATAGCCATGTTTGTTTTTACAATGATCTCATGTAGTTTATTTGTAGTTTGCACAGATACTGGCTCTCAGCGTAGTTCTAGGTTTTTTGCTGCTAAGGTCCTTTTTGCACATTAATTATAGTAAGATTGTAGACATGAAATGACAGATCAGCCCACGTGTTAAACACCCTGCATATTATATTTTGAGTTTGCATTTGCCTCTTTGTAAAGCTTTGCCATAGAAACAAGATTAGTTTGTACTTTGAGGTCAGTGGAAAAATGTCCACCCAACATATCAGTCATTATTTGCCCTAAAGAAAACTGAATCAAAACAAAGGCAACATGTCCATAGATTATAATCTACTAAATAATTTTAAACACTGAATTAGATTTCTTCACTCTTCCTTCCAGCTCATTTGGAGTTCTTCAATGGATCATCGTATTATTTCTCTGAAGACCAACTGACCTGGGAACAAAGTCAATATGCCTGCATCCATGAAGGAGGACACCTGGTCATCATAGAGAGTCAGCAGGAGCAGGTATGAGTAAAAGAACGGTAGTAATCAATGTGTTAATGAAAACCAGTAGCAGCCACCACACAAACATAAACCAAAATAATCCACACCAGGTGTGGCCCAATACCGAACATATATAGGCTCCCCAATTGGAGGCACTGATCTACACCTGCCTCCAATTGGGGAGACCAAACTCAAATAGAGGTGCTAGAGGCGCCACCTTCTGTCCAGTCCTGACTATGTCCTCAGCCCAGCGCAGAGATGGCGCAGAGATACATACATCCTACATATTAATATGTTTGTTTAAATATCCAGCTGTAGATTTACATACATGGGTCAAAATATGCTTAAGACGTCCTACTGGTGTTTCCCTCTACATAATATGTATCTCTCCTCCATAGGACTTCATCAGAAAGAAAGTGGGAAACACTGACAGTAAATACTGGATTGGATTGACAGACATTAAGGTGGAGGGAGTGTGGGTCTGGATGGATAATACAACCCTTAATAACAGCATCATGTAAGGACATGTTTAAGGCTAATTGCTAGTACATACAACTCTGGAATAAAATTCAGAGACCACCGCTTGTTTTTCTTTCCTGTCCAAAAAAGTTGGAGAAAAAGATTTTGAATGACGATCAGAAGGGTTAAAATTAAGAGAACAATGCAAATTGAACGCTTCTGCTCCTCACTCAAGATCTTTTTCAACTTTTTTGCAGAGCTGTATACAAACACAAACAGACTAATACAGTTTCACACTTGTTGGACTTTTTGCAGGATCTCCTAGCAGGCATGTGTTTTCTATTAATTAATAGATCCCTAATGCACTGCAAACAAACAATTAAATTGTTTGTTTGATGCTATTCAAAATATTTGGTGAAACATGTTGGTTAAACCCATTGCACCATATCCTGACATTATACCATTATCCACTACACTTAACATCTTAACCAATAACCTAAACCCCAAGCCTGATAAAGGTTTAGTACTTGACTGGCACATTTGCTTCAAGATTTAGTCCCGCACAAGCGCACAAGCACAAGCACACACACACACACACACACACACACAAACACAGTGAAAGTGCAGTTATAACCATTGACTCTATAACAAATACATTCTCACAACAATTGAAAACTTAGCTACAGAATACTTTTTTATAAAGCATGTGTTCCCTTCTGTGGTTACATACAGTACAGAGTAATGGTTTATCTCCTTCCTGTTCTAGGTACTGGGACCACAACAATGGAACAGCAAAAATTCCCAGACCAGAAGCAAATGACAACAATGAAGACTGTGCCCAAATGGTCCAGAGCTGTTCAAGTCAAATCAGTTGTTGGATTGACACTGCATGTCAAGTGTTGTCTAAGAGAATCTGTGAAAGTCATGCAGTTAAATCATTTTAAATGGAGAGTATATATTACATTATAACCAGAAAAAGGCAATTGGTAGTATGTAGTGCAACTTTCTCAGGCACATACAAGATCTAGTCCTGGAAGAACCACAATCAGTAGAAATAATATATATAAAGTGTTTTTAGTCCAGGACTAGACATAATGTGGGCCCAAATTTTGATGTTAGTCCATTAGTTAATTGGTAAATTTGTGTCAACCAGTGTTTTGGATTTTGGATACTGTACTTTACATAGCCAGCTGGATGTGACAGATTGTACTTGTATGGAAAGATGGATACGTTTTCAATTTGTGTCCTGATCTTGATAATAGAACATTCATTATAGATTGTTTGGTTCATGAAGTTGATCAATGTCTTCTGTCTATTGATGATTTAGCAAATAAGCTCAACCTCATTTCCTTAAATATAACTAGATTTGTGTCCTCCACAATCATTCCGTGAATCAGAATCTGTTGCCATCTTCAACCCTGTCTCAAGAATCTTCTGCTCAAACCAGCCAACCCCCTAGTCCTTGCCCTTTCCCTTCGTCCAGTACCATGTCTGAGTCCTTATCTCCCTTCGTCCAGTATCATATCTGAGTCCTTATCTTTACGTTTGTCTTTGTGTTGTCCAATCGCTCTCCACGGATGTTGTTTGTTGTGTACTAGATGTAAAGCATCTAAAGCGTTATATAAGCTTAATGTATTGTTATCATTGTTATTACATATGATAATGAATACAGTGGATGTAAGATACTTCATGTCTTGCATGGTAAAGTGACAAATGGCAACAAAGGATTGTTTTTATTTATAACATCAAAAACCAATTTACGTATTCAGCTAAATATAATTCTATTTATATTGTTCACAAATTCAATGAGCATTTCACCAAACAACAACATGACTTTATGGTGCAGATAAAATTATCTGATAAATGATTTCACCTGTTGTCATTCCAACATACAGTATTTTAACACTTTTGAAAGGTGGCGGTATTATAACAACAACAATGAAACGTAAGTATTGTCGAACGATTTGTAAAATGTAATGTATTTATAAAATGTATGTTTGTGAAGTCAAAATAAGGACACCCTAAGAGTCAGGTGCACCACATCAGGGGCAAATGATTAGAACACTGTTAGAGAATATTTTGGAGGAACCTGTCTTATTAAAACCTCTGACATTTGGTTTGTTATGCTCTTGATTGTTGAAGTGAAGGGTATCATCATGATAAGATCAAAAGAGTTCTTCAGAAAGAAGGCTATAGATGAATCTGGGAGGGGATTTAAAAAGATCTCCAAACATGTCCGAAACATAGTTTACAAGTGAAGAGCATTTAAAATAATGGCCAGCATGGCCAGGTGAGGCCATCCTAGCAAGTTCAGCTCAAGAGCAAACCCCTTTAGATGCTTAAAGAACTCTAACCCAATCATAAAATGTCATTATGGGACCTAAAGGTAACTTTTGCCGTAGTTGATGTCAAAGTACATGCATTTTCTATCAGAAAGAAACTGCACAAGAGAACACCAAGACGAAAACCGACATTTCTGGGACAATGTGCTTTAGACAGTTGAATCCAAAGATTAATTCTTTAGGCACAGTAACAGAAGACATGTTTGGTACAAACCAACGACAGCATTTGAGCACAAGTACCTCATACCAACTGTGAAGCATTGGGATGGAAATGCCATGGTTTGGGGCTGCTTTTCTGCGACATGGGCTGGTCATCTCACCATCATAGAATCTACTAAGACTTTTTTATGATATTAGAGGGTGCTTGAGGAAAATGTGAGACCATCTCTCCAGAAATTGAAGCTGAGGTCATTCTGATTACATTTTCAGTCGACCTCTATCAGGTGGGGTTGAAGTCCATGACAAATTCTTTCACTAGTAAGGAACAACAACCTCAGCTGGGCCCTTTTCCTTATCCCTGGATTGTTCCACATCAGTTGTCTCTTTGTCTGGATGATATTCTGTGTTGTCCTGAACTTCTGATACATCCTCCTCCAATGCTTCTTCACAGTCTGTTTCCTGGCCTTTTTCCTCACCAGTGTCATAAACCAAGTTTTGATGAGCTTCACATTCAATATATTGTTTGGTCATTGTGCTGCCACAGAACGAATTGTGAGCATGGCATGAAAAAACATTATGTACCAGAGCTGCAAGAAAGGTTTTATATATTTCTTAAATTAACATTGCAATTGTGTTTGAGAATGCCAACAGGTGTGGTTTCCATATAGAACATATTCTATAGAGGGGAAAGTTCCAGGGGGTTGCCATCGAAGCCAAGAAAGAGATTGAGCTGTGTGTGTGTGTTGTGTGTGTGTGTGTGTGTTTTTGTGCTCAAACACACATGCATGTGAGGGTCTTGAATGGAGAGTGTTCCCATGCTGTCACCCTGCCTCAACCATGTTTTACTGATAATGCTTCGGATCATGAGCTGTTCCTAGCGTTCTCCCCCAATAATTATTTTAGTTCAAAAGTTGTGTCTTAGGTTCATCAGTCCAGAGAATGACGTTCCAGAAACAATCTGTCTGGTGGATTTATTTTTTTCTAAGGATGGTCTGTTTCACTTGCATTGAGAGGTCCCTTGACTGCATGTTGAGGACTAAAAAAATAAACATCACAAACAATAAGTCATACCGTGGGTTGCTCTCCAGTCAACTCTGTGTCTCTCCAGTCAAAGTCCTTCTATAATCACCATCACCCAGGACCTCAAGTGGGAGCTGAACATCATCTCTCTTACAAAGAACGCTCAGCAGAGGATGTACTTCTACAGCAGCTGAAAATGTCAACCTTATTTCATTCATGAATGACATTCATCGAGTAACTATCAGTATATAAATAAACATTGTTGCTCTCAAAAGATTTGAAAGTCCTCCACATGACAGGCACTGTCTTTAACCACTATACCATGACATTATTATAATTTCTGCTTTATGAAATGATAGATGTTAAGATAACCTGTTGGTCAAAGGAGAGACAAAGGTTAGTAATCTTTTTCGTTTTCCTATAGACATACTGTTTCAGGACACTGACAGTATATTCTTGATTTTGACTCTGTACGCAACAACAATTCATTAGAACTGAAACAACCAAGATGCAATTGAAGTGCAGCCTTTCAGCTTTAATTCAAGGGGTTGAGCTAAAATATCGTAAGAAATGTTTAAGAAATTAAACCAGGAGCTCAGATGTAATTGGACAAGTTAACAAAATCATAAATAATGTTAATTGTATTACTTTCTCGACAATCCCTTGCAGGCAATGACGGTTTGATGTCTGGAATGCATGGACACCACCATAACGCTGGGTTTCTTCCTTTGATATGCTTTACCAGGCCTTTACTGCAGCTGTCTTCAGTTGTTTGTTCATGGGTCTTTCCACCTTAAGTTTTGTCTTCAGCAAGTGAAATGCATGTTTGATTGGGTTGAATCAACTTGAGTGATTGGAATTTAGCTGAATCTGAGCGGAAAATATACTATATCCCTACACACTTAAACATTCATCCATCTGCTTATGTCTTCTGTCACATAATCAATAAACACTAGTGACCCCGTGCCATTGGATGCCATGCCAGGCCATGCCATCATAGGTGACGTGGTATGCTTCGAAGTCAAACCTTCTCTTTTATACATGCTGTTTGGCAAAGTCTGATCAGGCCTATCTATTCTTGAGGCTTATGAATGGTTTGCACCTTGTGTTGAACCCTCTGTATTTGCTCTTGTGAAGTCTTCTCTTTATGGTAGACTTGGATAATAATATGCCTACCTCCTGGAGAGTGTTCTTCACTTGGCTGAATGTTGTGAAGGGGTTTTTCCTTACCATGGAAAGGATCCTATGATCTTCCGCCACTCTTTAATATGTAGCCCAGTCTTTTTCAAGGGACCAATGGGTTATTGGATAATTAATTCTCATTCGCACCAAACTGTTGATTGAGCTGCTGCTAATGTTTCTGCTATCTGTTTCAATTGCATTGAGAGCTTCTTTGACCGCATGTCATGGGTTCACAGCAACAGCTTTCAAATGTGAATGCCACACCTGGAATCAACTCCAGACCTTTGACCTGCTTACTTGATGGAAAAATATTGCAGGACTGGCCCACACCTGTCCATAAAACAACTTTTAAAAAGGGATTATCCAATTACCCTTTGGTCCCTTGAAAAAGACTGGGCTGCGTATTAAAGAGCTGTATTTCCTAAACCCTTCCTCCAGATTGGATTTAAGTACCCTCAAATTAAAGCTAAAAGACCGCAATTTCAGCCCATATTAAATTATTTCCAAACCTAACAGAAAATGACTGTAACATTGGGTGGTTACAAGTCAGGTTATGATATATCACTTAGAGGTCTAGGCTGAGATACTGACCATAGAGCAGAGATGTATACATCCGTCATCTCCCGCTTTACCTGGTTTCCTATTGTTAACGAACACATCCCGGACATGGCGTGTGTTGTCTCTAATCATCACACACACCAGGTCCCAATTCCATCATTAGTATGTGTTTAAATGTTGCTCCCCTCATTTGTTGGTCATTGTTGCTTGTCTCCTCCGTATGTTGCACGGCAGTGGTGAGTGTCGTTTTGTTTAAACTTTTTCTCTTTGAGTTTGATTAACAGCGCTCTGTGTTTATGTTTATAAATTTTTATCGACTGCCACTCAGCCTGCGCCAGGTTCCTCCTCTCCACAACACAGCCCGTGACAACAATACGTTACTGTATGAATCAATATTGGTTAAAGAAAGGTGTACTCACCAGAATATTCTTTAACAAATTGAATCTGTAAAGATAAATATGTACTATTATATAAAGCCATACATGACTTTATCAATTGTTTTTATATTTTTCAATTAACAACCACATAAAAAGGGGAACCTTTTTGCAGGACCAAGAAGATGGTCAGAAGAACAGCAACCAGACCCACAACCACTCCTACTAGGACGGATCCAGGAACAATGACAGAAGCAAGAACAGCACAACACAATCAGACTCAAAATTATGTAAATGAAGAAAAGTTGAAAACATACAGACACTCTGTTGAAAACAGACAACTCACTCAACCGAACAGATGCCTGATTTTAAATATTTTAATGTACCGACAAGTCTACACATTGCAGTAGATTACATCATGTCCATATGACACAGCAACTCATTACAAATATACATGTTTGGACTAAGAAGGGGTGGGTAGTCAGTCAGTCAGTGACATTGGCTTTTCTAGGATGGCTCCGCTTGCACGGTCTGGCAAAATGGGTGTTAAAGAGGTTATTGTGATAGAATTACAGTATTTTAAAAGATACATTCTGTACCACTGACAGGTTTCTATTCATTATAATCCAGTTACAATAGCTTCAGTTAAGTGACAATGAAGACAATGATCATAGAACCAGTTTTTACTCACCTGTAACCTGTCTGTGGACTGGTTCACTGTACTGGGTGTAGTAGACAGGGTCTCCTCTCCCAGCTCTACACCTGTACTGTCCTCCATCAGTGACACTGACCTGCCTGAGTGTGTATGAGGATCCAGAAGTTGTAGCTACTGGTTCAGTCTTGTCTGTGTCTGTACCAGTAAAACCTCCATCCAGAAGACTCTACAGTACAGGTCAGTGTCACACTCTCTCCTGTCAATATCTCCTTTTGGTCTGAATGCAGTGTGGCCTTTGGCTGATCACCTTTTGGAATATAAATGGTTTGACATGAAACATCCATTATACAAACTTCCTTTGAAACTAATTACATTATTACCAACTACATCATTGCCAACTACAAGCCTAAATCCCTCCACTCCATTAATGACCTGCAAATTGCCAACGATCAGAAAGAGGGGAAGCACCTGTCTGACCCCTGTCCCCCCTACTCTTCTCCCCGTACACCAACAGCTGTACCTCCAGTTAGAACTGTCTAGCTCCTGAAGTTTGCGTATGCCACCGCCCTCGTCAGACGTATTTCTGATGGAGACGAGTCCGCGTAGATGTTGGAGATTGACCAGCTAGTGGCCTGGTGCCGTCAGAACATCTTGGAGCTCGACACCCTACAGACTGTGGAGATGATAATGGACTTCAGGAGAAGCTGAGTTGCCTCCCCCATTGCTGTGGGTGGCAGCCCAGTCAACTCTGTGGGGTCTTTCACTATCTGGGCACCACCATCACCCAGGACCTCAGATGGGGTCTGAACATCACATCTCATACAAAGAAAGCTCAGTAGACGATGTACTTCTGCAGCAGCTGAAAAGTGTATATCTGCCAACATCTATGATGGTGCATTTCTACACTGCCATAATAAAGTCCATCCTGACCTCCATCACCATCTGGTACACTGCAGCCACTGCCAAGGACAAAAGCAGGCTACAGCGCATCATCCCCTCTGCAAGGAGGGTGATTGGCTATTATTTGCTGTCACTACAAGACCTACACTCCTCTAGGTCGCAAAAGCAAGCGTCAAAGCTGGGGCTGATCCCTCTCACCCTGGAAGTTGACCATTCAGAACTTTCACCTGTGGCAGAAGGTTCAGGTCTATCCAGCCTGTAACCTCCAGCCACAATAACATGTTTTTTCCTACAGTAGTTGGCCTCAGGAACATGTCCCTGGAACCAAACGGACTATAGCCCGCTCCCCAAGTAC
>JACXGJ010008593.1:0-26671 GCA_016801105.1 Esox niger | reverse complement strand
GATCGGTGCACGGACTGTGGGTAGCGGTACAGACCTGTGGCAGGCAGAGTAGTCGGTTACGGGCAGGAGGTCGATACACGATGAGCTCGAACCGACCGTAAACTTGCAAGTAGCTAGAAAGCGCATGTGATTATAGACCATAATCGGGCAGGGAAGAGATGACAGGGATCTGTAGAAATACTGTTTGTAAGGAGGCGAGTGGGAACAGATGTGTGATAGCAAATTGGGGACAGGTGTGGGAGTGAATGATGGTGAACAGGTGCGCGATTTCAGCTCACGGAGGCGGTGACGTGACACTTTTTACATCAGAAGTTGTCACAAAGTGCATTTAGAAAACACCCAGCCTTAAACCCCAAGGAACAAACAACAGTAGTGTTGTTGCCAAAATTTAGGAAGAAACCTAGAGGAACCAGGCTCAGAGGGGTGATCAGTACTCTTCTGGCTGTGCCAGGTGAACATATTAAGAGTACAAATTGTAATAATTAATAAATGCATGTGGGCTATGCTCAGAGTCTAGCATTGGGGGGGGTCCTAGTGGCAATGACAGCCCACCTTTCTGGTCACCCTCACGCTCCTGGGCCAGACTACATTTAATCATTGACCAGGCTGAAAAGACAAGTCTTTAGTAGACACTTGAAAGTTTGCATTTCTAACCTTAATTGGCAAATCATTCCAAAGTAGTGGAGCTCAATGACAGAAGACCCTGCCTCCGGCTGTTTGTTTGAAATTCTAGGAACAATTATATGGCCTGCATCTTGCGATTTAAGGTTACGTGCAGGTACGTATGGCTGGATCATTTCAGCGAGGTGAATAGCCCTAACTCTAACAGGCAACCAGTGCAAAGAGGCTTGTACTGGAGCAATGTGTTAAAAAAAAATTGTACTCAGAGGGATTCTAGTAGCCGTGTGCAGCACTAATTTATTGAGTATTGCAGTAATCTAATCTAGAAGAAACAAAAGCATGGATCAGTTTTTCTGCATCTGTTTTTAATAGAAAGTTTCAGATTTATGCAATGTTTAGAAGATGAAAATGTGCAACTCTTGAGATATATTTAATATGTTAATCAAAGGAGAGGTCAGGGTTGAGGGTAACGCTGAGGTTTCTTACAGTTTTCTGGTATACGACCATGCAGCCGTCGACAAAGCTCTTTGTTTCTTGGGTTCTAAAAGGATCATTTCTGTTTTTCTTGAGTTTAAAAGCGTCATCAACTTCCTATTATCTGAAAGACATGCTACTCAGGAGTACTTGGCCCAAATGACTTGAAGGTGTCCTTGTTCAGTAGTCTTATTATATTCATCACACCCAGAAGAGTACTGGCCTCTGCTCAGAGTTGGTGTCTCGCTAGGTTCTTTCCTAAGTTTTGCTGTCCATGAGTCTTTGTTATTGCTTGCTTCTTTCTGGCTCAGTATCTGTAAAAGCACTTTGTTACAATTGTTCATACAAATTGTTTCATAAAATTAGTGTGACGTGTACTCAAAGTATTCACCCGGCACAGCCAGAAGAGGGTCACCCCTCCGAGCCTGTTTCCTCTCTTTCTTCCTACATTTAGGCCCCTCTTAGGGTGTTTTTCCTAGCCACTGTGCTTCAACACTGTTGTTGTTTGCTCCTTGGGGTTTCAGACTGGGTGTTTTGTAAAAGCACTTTGTTACTACTGCTGATGTAAAAAAAAGTATTTAAAAATATATGTTATTGATTGATTGATATCTTCTCCTCTTTCTGTTTTAGTCCTATGGCTCTCTACTGCTACTTTTGTCTTCATTCAATAAAGTATGATCTTGTGCGTGCATTGACATCAACAGTAGTAATTATGGGCTGAATCAATTTGTCCCATATATGTGATACCTTCAAATTAATGACTTGTATGTTATATGACTACTGTATATGCAACATTCCTCTCAGGTCAAAAAGTACCCATCTATTTAATCCAGATATTACAAGAATCTGTTCTTCTTATGTGTATTTGTCGACATATAAGTCTTACAAGTCTCAGGTAGAACTAGCATTTTTTTTAATCTATACCTTTCCATGTGGGTGAGCTTACAATAAATTCAAGATGTTTTGGCACCATTTATTAAACCTTTATAGTTCAGAACGTTTCGCGCAGGGACGTCTAGGTTTTTGACCGACAAAATGTCTTTTTTTGTTATAGGCATATAATATATGTGGAGAAAGTTTTGAATCTTGTGACTCTGAATGCAATATACAATTTAAAGTAGCTATTACAGCGAGGAACTCCCATGCAAGTGTCTGAGAATAGTCAACATCCACACAGAATGACACGGCTGTGGAACTTGGAATCATTAGAACGATCTTAATAGTGTAAAGGTAAATGGTATTGTTTTCCTTTTGTGTGTTGACAGCGGTGTTAGGACATATGATGTTTGATCAATCTTGGCTGCTAACTTGGCCCTTATTGTAAAAAGTGTATCTATGTGAAAGGAGGCATGAGATCCGCCTCCATGTCATGCCTCCTGTTAGTACCTTTATGAGGGGAAGCACATTTTCCATACACTCCAACATTCCTGGGAGTGTGTAACCCTTATTTTGATTCACTTTTGCATTGTTGTATGTTGTGTAGGTATGAACTTGAAAATTCATAATGTTACTTTTGTCTTGTTTTTACAAATGCAAGTAGCTCACCGAATTTTATATTAAATGGCCTGAAACTTCACCACTTCCACTTGAATCTAGTGGATTCTTGTTGGAAGTGTCTTTAGCTTTCTACTCCAGGTTTGGCCTTCACCACTGCATTCAAGCATGAGGAATTTATTATTTTACAAAAAATGAATCTATTGTGTTATACTTTCTTGCATATATTTATCTCCTTTCAAATGGAACCAGTCCTATGTTTCTACTATATTCAGGTCATGAGCTACAAGCATTTAGATTTAGGTACATCATTTTGGGAGGAAATTTACTTTTTTCCCCTAACAGGTTTTTAATGAAACAAAAGTGAATGCAAAGAATAGTCATATTTTGGCATCAAACACCAGGGGGAGCTGTATGCTTTCATTTCAACACAATCACTCCGGTAGAACCAATTGCTATCAAAGAGGCTGTAACACAGTGAAAGGTTTTTAAAGAGTTGGGGTAATATATTTACTGATGAGCCAAAACATTGTGACCACCTATCTAATTTGCTGTTTTTCCTCCAGGTGTTTACAAAACAGCACCAGCCTATTGAGACATGGACTCTACAAGAACCCAGAAGTTTTCCTGAGCTGCTGTGTATCGGACTTGTGATGCTCAATCAATTTAAGACCTGGGGAATTGTGAGGCCAGGGAAACACCTTGAACATTTCATAATGTTCCTCAAAACATTGCCATAAACATTATTTAGAGAAAGGCCTTTTACGTATATAGAGAACATTTTAGATCTTTGAGTTCAGCTCATAATGGATGGGGGCAAAAACAAAAGTGTTGCATTTATAATTTTGTTCAGTGTAATTTTTAACTATAAAAACATTAAATAAGAATCATGGGTTGGGAACGATGATGACTAAAAGGCAGGTGACGCTGACAGACGTAAGGAGGTGGTGCTGGAGGAGTTGCAGTGGGAGGAACCAAGACAACGTTTTATTTCTGGTCTTTAAACTCTCCTTGGCAACCACCCTTCCTGCAACTGTACAGGGATGTTTAGCTACTAAAACTTCATAATTTAGACTTCCTTGGTCAGGAAATAGGTTTAATGTTAAGGTTTATCACACACATTACTAAAAATGCTATGCTGCTTTTGTGACATGTTTTCTTTTGGCAAAATAACCAGGCTTCCTGAGTCAAAGATTGGTAACAGAGTATCTTTATGTACAATTATGTAGATTATTTGTTAAAATGTCCGGACACCGAACAATCTCATAATGCTGCTTCATTACATTTTCAGGGTATTCAACACATTGAATTGTCACCTAGAAGAGGGAATTCTTTAAAATGCAAACATCTGACATATTACATAGCTAAGATTTAAACCATATCCTCAGTATGAAATGGCACGTTTTCAAATGTAGGACAGTTGTAACATGGGATGTCACATGGCTGGTGGTAAGACACAGGCCAGAGAGGCGTGGTGGTGGTAATAATCCATTGTTTTTATTTAAAAGAAAGAAAACCAAAATGATAGCAGCTTACCGTAAAAAAAGGGTATTGTCTAAACAGCAACTACAAACCATAATGATCCACATAGAGTGTGGTCAAACATTCACATAAATGGGTTCCCCAATTGGAGGCAACGATCTACACCTGCCTCCAATTGGGGAGACCAAACATGAATTGAGATGCCTAGAGGCACCTCTTTCTGTCCTGTCCTGTCCTGTCCTGACTGTGGCCCCAGCCCAGTGCAGAAATGGCTAGGGGCATAGCCAGGTCCCGGCCGCGCCACCCCCCCTGGCCGCGGGGCCCGTCACGGATGCTCCGGGTGCTTGGCTTCCTCCTGACGGTTTGCTGTCTGCCCCCCCCCCGGTTGTCCTGGGTCTTGCGTTCAGGAGCCCGCGCCTTGGGGGGAGGGTACTGTCACTTCCTGGCTATGCCCCTAGCCATCTTTGCACTGGCTGGGGCCATAGTCAGGACAGGACTAGAAGAGATGCCTCTAGGCATCTCTATGTGATTGGGTCTCCCCAATTGGAGGCAGGTGTGGATTGTTGCCTCCAATTGGGGAACCTATTTAAGTTGATGGTTTGCCCTCACTGGTGTGGTTCATTTTGGCTTTGTTAGCTGTATGCTATGATACCCAGTCACTGGAGCTGCTTTAAGTTTGTTTCGTTTATTTTCTCAATAAATCATGGAATACCTTCACCCGTTCGCCTCAGCATTTGTGTTCTTCAACCTGCACTGTGACGTTACCAATTAAGAATTCGGTTTCATTAGATTGACGAGCTTTCTGATAAGGTGCTTTTTACCAGGAAATATTTCTTTTAGAATACATGAAAATATGACTAAGAGGAAACAGATTGCTATCGTAAGTAGTGAACTGGTTTGAAGTACATCAGTGCCCTTTCCTATATATATCATCTTTCCAAATAATTGTTGATGTTGGCCAACCTAAATAAACAGGTTTGGGTTGACTGCTTATGGGCATTATTAAAAATGTTCACACACCCTATTGCCTATCCACCGCATAGAGCCCTGATTTCACATTCATATTTGCCCAGGGTGCCTTCATTTCCTGCTATGACTTCATAAAATTGACTGTACTAACACAATCAAAATATATGCACACAATGTATTCCAAGCTGCTTTTGGCATTATATTATTTAATTTCATTTACTCTCCGTTGTTAAGCAGACTTTCTTATCCAAAGCGACTTAAATCACTGCTGTAAGCTAATGTAACTACCGACAATCCTCTACCAATTGAATGAAACCAGTCCCCAGATTCTACCCAGTAACTGTTGGTGTGGGTCTGAGAAAAAAATTGTTGATGCTGCAGTCAGACAATGTCTTATGAAGATTTATTTAAAATGGCTGCTCCTCTCAGTCGCTGTTGATTCCGAAGTGTTTTCAAAGAAACCTACTGTATGTAGCGTGAGTGTATTTGTATTTCTGCAACCCGATCTGCAACAAATTTCAATACACTGTGTGTTCTAACATCATCCAATCAGTACTTACATTAACTATTTCAGCAATTTGAGCTACTGTAGCTCGTCTGCTGGAACGGACCACATATGCCAGCCTTCACTCCCCACATGCATCTGTGAGCATTGGCTGCCCATAACTCTGTCGTAGGTTCACCGCCTTTTCTTCCTTGAACCACTTTTGATAGGTCCTGACCACTGTAGACCAGGAACACCGAACAAGGGGTACAGTTTTGGAGATGCTATGACCTAGTCGTCTAGCTATAAAAATGTGGGCCCTGTCAAAGTTGCTAGGATCCTTATGTTTACCAATTTTTCGTCTTTCTAACACATCAGTTTTGAGGACAGAATATTCAAATGCTGCCTAATATATCCCACCAACTGACAAGCGCCATGATTACGAGACAGTTTACCACTTCACCTGTCAGTGTTCATAATGTTATGGCTGATCAATGGCATGCATGCCTCAGTTTCTGTACTCAAATTTCTGGATGCAATCTCTTATTTGGCGTTGTGTTCCATCACTGGTGCCAACTTTCAGACTCATTACTGATGTTATTATATAAGGCAGTCATGCAAAAACGTCCTGAGTATCAAACATACTCATATTATTTGGATGAAGTTACCAAACGCCCTCATGACGGCAATGTGCCCCACACTGATGGAATGCCATTCAGGGTGGTTTTAGTTAAATGTTTCAGTGTCTATAACATATTTTAAAGCTCTTTTAAATGTCGTTTTTTGGTAAATTGTGATTGTTAATCTTAAAGCATGTTTTATTTCCATTTTGTATTTGCCTTTATTTTTGTAATAAAGGCATTATAGTAAATGCAAACCTTGGTCTCAGTTGATTTCTCTGTATAAATAAAGAGAAATCAACTGAGACCAAGGTTTGCATTTTGTATTTGCCTTTATTGTTGTAATAAAGGCATTATAGTAAATGCAAACCTTGGTCTCAGTTGATTTCTCTGTATAAATAAAGGTTTATAAATAAATATATCTATCATTTAGCTTTGTATTCTCCACTCTGTAGGTCCAACTGGTTGTGTTGAAACAATGTAGCCTAAACAATATCAATAAAGTGTCATGAGTGCATTGGTTGTAGACAGTTATTCATCCATTGCAATAATGTACACAGAAAATATATACCGTAAACAATATCTTTGTTGTTGAGCATTACCTTATATAGAATACATACAGTATTTTTATAGAAATGTATCCTGTGTTTCTTTACACTTCCTCCTATAGTTTGACTCATAAAAAATGGTGAGTAAATTTGGCTTGGACATACCAGTATTGTGACGTCTGAACTTTCACCAGAAGAAGGAATCCACTGACATCATGCAAGCCATGCATAGTCATTGGAACAGACACTTCAAGTGAATTTAAACATATCCCAGGGTTCTGTTTCTATTTGTTATTTGGTGTGGAAATATGGCCAGTTGTTCAATCTGTCTGGATCTACTGAAGGATCCAGTGACTATTCCCTGTGGACACAGTTACTGTATGAACTGTTTTAAGGCCTGCTTGGATCAAAACGATGACAAGGATATCTACCACTGCCCACAGTGCGGACAGACCTTCATCTCAAGACCTGTTCTAAACAGGAACATTATATTTCCTGAATTGGTGGAGAATCTGAAGAAGACAAGACTCCAAGCTGCTCTTCCTGATCATTATTATGCTGGACCTGGAGATGCGGTTTGTGATATCTGCACTGGAAGAAAACTCAAAGCTGTCAAGTCCTGTCTGGTTTGTCTAGTCTCTTACTGTGAGACTCACCTTCAGTCTCACTATGATGTAGCTCCATTAAAGAAGCATAAGCTAGTCAAAGCTTCCACACGATTACAGGAGAAGATCTGCTCTCATCATGACAAACTACTGGAGATTTACTGTCATACTGATCAGCAGTGTATCTGTTATATTTGTACAATTGATGGACATAAAGGCCATGATACAGTCTCAGCTGCATCAGCATGGACTGAGAAACAGGTAAGATGTGATTTCTGAAGTTATAACCTTCCATTTTTGGCTGGATGCGTAATTTGTTGTTTATATTTGTATTTGTAAATACAATTACTCTCTAAAATTCCTCATTTCAAAGGGAGTGGTTTTGCTGACATGTGGCACAAAATGGCACATCTGACCAGGTTTTTGATGAGTTTATTTTCCTCCCTCAAACTTTTGTTTGTTTTTCAATTGAATTGTTCACATTACAGGTCACATTAGAAAAGGAAAAAGTTCTGACATGATTTATCTGTGTCTCATTCTTTTAAATCACAAAACCTGGCATTTTAACAGGCGTGTTAAGACTTTTTATATCCTCTGTACATGATACAGTACATATTCTTGGACTACATCTCCTTATGTTCATTATAGCTCATTTGCATAAAACCTAGTATATAAAAATATATAAAATTGTTATGTTTTATTTTTTGCAGAAACTTTTATTTGAAGAACATCATAAATTCCAGTTGAAAATTGAAGAGAAAGAGGAGAAGATTCAGGAACTGAGAAACGCTATGGCCTCTCTTAAGGTAAGTGGAGCCGCTTAAAAATTATCTGGGCAGTAAGATTCTTCTTTTTATTCTTGTAGCTATACACTCCAAAACCTGGATTAGAAACCAAATAATATAAAGATAGATTAATATGTTCTATCTGAGGGTATTTTTGTGCATATTCTACCATCAGAAATGGTCTGTCAAGTGTGTTTCATCTCATCATATGTATTTAAATTTACAGGCTGTCTGTGGTCCTGGTGAGCGCTGAATGAGTTGGCTAAAAATGTACCCCTTTCTTTCTCTGTGTTACAAAACAGCACGCTGCGAAGGCAGCAGTGGAGGACAGTGAGAGGATCTTTACTGAGCTGGTCTGCTCATTTAGGAAAAGATGCTCTGAGTTGAAGGCATTTATCAGAGCTCAGGAGAAGACTGAAGTGAAGCGAGCTGAAGGACACTTGAAGCAACTGGAACAGGAGGTTGCTGAGTTGAGGAGGAGAAATGTAGAGCTAAAACAACTTTCAGACACCGAAGATACCATAGATTTCCTCCAGGTGACACCAACTAATTCCATTAACCCAAAAATCTGAAATAATTGCTGCCTTTAGACTACTTAAATCACTTTATCTTTCTCAAAATGTATTGCTGGTTTCCCTCTCTTTGTAGAGTTTCCAGTCTCTCTGTGTCGCTCATGGATCTGAGAATTTACTACTCAACACCACCATCTATCCAAACATCTCCTTTGAGCATGTGAAAACATCAGTTTCTGAACTCAAAAATGAACTACAGGATTTATGGAAGAAGAAAATGGAACGGATATCTGTGGAAAGTATGTTAAGCGTTCTACAACGTAAAATACAAAATATGATGTTCCCATCATAGGACCAAATGTTTTACTGCAAGCAATAGTGGCAGTTTTCATAAATTATAGTGATATAACAGGTTATGATACTGTAATAACCATACCCTAACGAATTATTAATTATTCTGCAACTTGTAATGAGCAGTCAAAATGTTGTCACGATGCATATATGTAGAATGGTTGTGAAATACAGTCATGTGAAAACATAAGTACCCCTCCTTGAAAGTTATCTTCTGTCTTTGAAATATTTTATAAAAATTCTAATGACATTCATTGATAAATGCTGTTCAACCAAAACGAGTATCTTCTTATAGTCCATCTCTCCTCTTGTTACCAGTATGTAGATTATTAGCGGACATGATTAACATGAGTCTGTCTGTCTCCACAGTGACAAAGACCATAGAGGCCAAATTAGAACGTGAGTAAAACACTTACACACCTACACAGAGATCTGACATAACTTCCTAAATGGGGGCACCTCAATTTTCCCTTAAAACATTTTTTTGGGTAATCCTAAACCTTAAACCTAGGTTAAACTTAACCTCAAACTAACCATCATCCTATAAACCTAACCACAACCCTACTTCTCATCCTTTTCCCAACATTAACTTTTATTCTAAAGCTAATACTTTACCAAAGAAATTGAATAAAAAAATAATTTCAGTAATTTATTCATTGTGGCAACGATCACAGCTATAAGTCTTGTTGTGTATGCCTATACAAGCTTTGCAACCTTCAGGTCTCCCTACAGTTGTTGAATGGGATTCAAATCTAGGCTTTGACTGCTGCACTCAAAGGATATTCACAGACTTTTCCCGAAGCCACTCCAGGGTTGTCTAGGCTTTCCCAGTGATGTCCTGTCCGCTCTAGATCAGGTTTTCTTCATGGACCTCTCTATATTCATCTCAGTTCATTTTACCTGAATCTTGAGCCGTCTCAGAGTCCCTATAGCTGACATGCATCCCCATGGCAGGATGCACACAATTGCACATTGTAACCATTTACTTCATTTGGATGCGTACACACACACACACACACACACACACACACACAGAGATTGGACAAATGGTTAGCATGCTAGCTTTTCAAGCCAAGTGGTTGTTGATCAGAATGGTGTTCGTTTGTTCGTCTCTGGAGAACATAGTGTGGTTGTTTAGTAGTCCGACGGTTCCCATGCAAGTTCCCTGAGGGCAAAGTGTGGTTGCTGGCCAGTCACACATGTCCTATTTTTTCCCGTAGTGACTACAGTTGGGATGAACCAAACTGCTCTGCCCAAGACCAGAAAGAATTTCTTAGCATGTGAGTAAATACAATTACACATGAACCCTCACATGAATCTATGGATTTATACTTAGTGCATAAATGCATCGGTAGCTCTTTAAATAAAGGCCATATTGCGTTAATGCATTAAAAAACAATAAGCATGTACTCAGAAATCAATATAATACAGTAATAATGCAGTATAAACAGTTATATACACTCAAAGCCTTGTATAAAATCATATATACCATATACCAATACTCATAACACATTTTAAGTATAATTATACTAAGTTATAATGTACAGAAACATAGTGTTTCACAATCACTGTGAAATTGCTGCATTACTCATGGACTAGCAAATAGGAACATGCCACACCTTCTCTGCACCTTCAGTTTCTGCTGCCGTGGGTGTGTGTCTAGAACTGAAAGCAAAACAGAGGTGTGTTCAGTTCACTTGAATGTGTGACATATTCCCATGAACTATTCTAATGATGAGTAATCAGGCAGTTAGTTACACTTGTACACACACATTCTTAATGATTTCATTTTTCATCTCAGACTCCAGCCAGCTGACACTGGATCCCAAGACAACTAATCAGAACCTGTTTCTGTCAGAAAGAGGTAGAAAGGTGACATGGAGTGATGAGGTTCAATCCCATCCTGCCCATCCTGAGAGATTTACCTCCCACTACCAGGTGTTGTGTAGAGAGGGTCTGTCAGGAGTCTGTTACTGGGAGGTAGAGTGGAGTGGGGAAGGGGTTGGTGTAGCCGTCTCATATAAAGAGATCAGCAGAAAAGGAAGAGGTTTGAAATGTTTGTTTGGGTCTAATAATCTTTCATGGAGATTATTCTGCTCTACATCCAGTTGCTATTTCTACCACGATAAAGAAAGGACTGATATCACTGCCCCCATCTCCTCAAGAGTAGGAGTGTATCTGGACCACAAGGCAGGAACTCTGTCCTTCTACAGTGTCTCTGACACAATGACCCTCCTCCACAGAGTCCAGACCACATTCACTCAGCCACTCTATCCTGGGTTCTTTGTTGATACAGGATCTGTGACGATACTGACCCCAATTATGTGATACAGCTATCAACCTACTGGCATCAATGTATTTTTTTCTTTAATAGGAGGACTTGTTAAACTAAGTAATCACCACAGGAACAAAAACATGCTGATGAAACAGGTTAATTAACTGAACATTATTTATTTATAATTTTTTAGGGATTTATTCTAAATTAAAATTATTCTAAATTTGATAAAGTCATTTGCATTTATTTAGGTTTCATTCATACAAGGTGCAACATAGGGAGTCCTTGGTTCTTTAACGAACATAAACACAAAATGAGAAATGCACTTTAAATGGTGGAGGGTTTTGTATGACAGGTGAACGATACTAATCATAAATTATACCAGAGTTTAGTCAGTGGTCGGAAACATGACATTGCTGTACTACTACAATTGCAATAAATAATAATAAAAAACAAGCAATAGACTGTATTCGTCGTATGAAGTCGTCGTTATGTGAAAAAGTAAGTTCTGAGCTATAGTCCAAACACATTAATGGATAAAGTTAACCCAATGTTATAAAACGCACTAACAATGTTTCATTGATTCAAGCCTTTATTCAAATATCATCAACCAAATTGTATTTTAATAATGTGGTAAAAGTTAGTACACCCTTAGCTTTAACAGATGGGGTATACTCAAATCTGATTTCCCCTTATTTGATAAAAAACAATGTTTATGTAGCCATTTATTATAACTATCTATTAGTCTCTTCTATTGATTGGAAGGAATTTTTGCCCACTCTTCTTTACAGTATTGCTTCAACTGTCATGTTTAAGGGCTACCTTACATGTAGTGTCCACTTCAAGTACCCCTACCATTTTGATTAGGCTGAGTTTGGGGCTTCAACTCATTCATTCCATAATCCTCCATTTCTTATTTTAGAGCCGTTCTGTTGTTGCTTTGCTTGTGTGTTTGGAATATTGTCCTGTTTGAAAATGCATGTCCAGTCCGCTTCATGTTATTAACAGATGGCCTCACATTCTCCTTGACAATTTTCTGGTACAATAGGGAATTCATGGTTGACTCAATGATGGCAAACTGTCTGACAGTTAAATCATTCATTTTGACAAAAGAGGCCAATAGATTCCAAGATGTTACACTGGGGCTTATTGAGACTGTGCATGTTTTGGTGAGCTGATGGGCTGAATTTGGTGGGACCATGGAATTATCCACTCCCAAACTATGAGCATCATTAATATTTCTTAAGGTATAGGTATTTTGATTATGGTATTGTGTTAAGACCAAATCAGACCAAGTGAATTATCTTTATGGACACTCGGACACTTTTAAGTTACTCTCTAACGATTTTCTAATCCTTTTTACCTGTTTTGGTGCACCTCATTTGAATTTGACCTATTTTATGAGATGGTAAACATAGGGGTTTCTACACTACAAAAATGCATTTTGGTTCATTATAATTGCGTGTATGTTAAATAAAATAAATAAACTTCACAACCAACTCAATTCATTGCAAAAACATGTACATATTTCCACTATTATGATCATACATGGGTATCACTCAAACTGTGTGTACCTCATGCTTTGCCTTCATACAAGATGTAATTTCTAACCTGCACTGATAGTCTCACGTAGCTCACATAAGTGTAACTGCAATAGCCTAACATTGCTGTCCAATATATTTACATTGAAATATAGGAAATCACTGACCATGTTTCAGTGAGACTTTTCTGATGGCGTTTGTAGAGAATTGTCTAATGTTGTGATGGTGTCTACTTTAGTTTGTAACAAAAAATGGAGCATATCACATGCGTATAAATCCACTCTAGTATTAACAGGGCAACATGGTGTGGGATTGCTGTCTTTTACAAATCTATGACAACAATATATGGACATGTGAACCACTGCTACAGATTTGAATAGTTCCCCATTTCATAAAAATGTATGGCTTGTACAAAACAATATGCACCCTTCTGGACAATACAAAATACTTTAGTCAAATCAACCTCAATGGGGTGTGATGGTGAGGTGACGGACTGCTCCGCCATCTCCCGCTTTCTCCATCTTTCCACTTGACATGAACTCATCCTGGTCCCCTTCAATTGTCTCTCACACCAGGTCCCAATTAGTTTATTAGTATGTGTTTAAATGTTTCTCCTCTGCTCCTCTCGTTTTTCAGTCATTGTTCCATGTTATGGTGTGTCTTGATGTGTGTGGTGAGGTTTTAATTTTCGTTTTCTCGTTTTGCCATTTGCTTTATACCCATTATCAACAAGTGCTTGGTGTGTTCTGTTCTGTTGTTTATGCGTTCGAATATTAAAGACCTCACCGACTGCCACACTTGCCTGCACCTGGTCTGTATCTGCACAATGTCACAACTGTGACATGGGGCTTGACAAAGACACAACATAACACTTTCCTCTACCACTGTCATGATAGTGATGACTGAAGTGTCTGAGAACATGAGAAACAAATTATTCCATAGTTCCTACATTTACCATCTATCTCCGAGGACCTTGGATTTCCTGTTTTGAAGCTTGCAGAATCACCAACTCCTCTCAGGCAGCATTAATGCCAGGTACAGCAGCTGCTCTGGTGAAGACAAGTTCCTCCAGAGGGCGGTAAAGTCTGCGTATTTATTACTGCCATACATGGCATATCTATGAAATTCAATATTACTATTAAAATTTCTGCTAGTTTACCGCACACCTTTTAAACTGCTACTGTTGTGCAGTGTTATGTATATTAATTATCTCCTTGCTGTTATTTTGCTGTGTATACATTTTTCTTTCCTAATTCTCACTACATAGTTATAGTGTGCTATGCCTCCATTCATGAGCTTGGACAGGTGAGCTGCCCAAGTCGCATTTGAGTCCTTTCTGTCAGCACCGGGTTATGCACTTAATATAATACCTTTTTTGTCGATGAAAAGCAACACACTGCCATTCTTCTTATATAGTTTGCTTTTGATCTTTAAGTTTTGTTTGTATGTATTTTGTTTGACCGTTTTAGAAATTGAGATTATTACACTTGCTGTTACACTTGTATGGGATCTTATTACACTTGTATCTATACTATTCAAAAAATTCTACAAACTCCTGATATATACCATACCTAAATGTTCAATAATTCTACCTAGATTGCTGCTTGTACTCTTTATCAACTTCTGCTAGTGTACAATGTTATGTACAGTGGATATAAAGTCTACACACCATATTTGTGATGTAAAAGAATGAGACAAAGATAAATCATGTCAGAACTTTTTCCACTGGCTAAACATGATTTTTCTTTCTGTCCATTTCGAGTCCATACATCGTTGTTAACGATCCTTTTTGTTCTTGAAATTCAACACTACTGTTGTTTGCTCCTTGGGGTTTAAGGCCGGGTGTTTTGTAAAAGCACTTCCGATGTAAAAAGGGCTTTATAAAAATAAATGCGATTGCTTGATGTCCTATTCACGCAGTGATATTTAAACATAAACGAATAACGCATGTCAGAGCCTGCCATCATTTTGTTGTATTTGTACAACTGGATGGGTTAATATTTCAACTGTACAATGTATTACTGCCGAAAACACAATGTTGCATTATGATCTTGCACGAATAATAATGTTAAGCTTCTGCACAATACTCAACTAGTGCAGACTTCTTATCGTAACTTTGCACCTTACAGTCCACCTGTTTCCAAAACCAAGAACTCATTCGGTAGCCAGTTAGCAGTTAGCTCAGAAGTTCAGAGGAAATAGGAGATCAATCGATAAGATTATCGTCTCCAATTGTCACTCCAAGTCCAAATTAAGTCATCAGTATGTGTTCAAATGGTTCTCCTCTGCTCCCCTCATTTGTCGGTCATTGTTCCATGTCACAGTTTGCGGTCTTTTAAGTGGTGAGGTCCGTTTTTGTATACTTGTTTTGCTTTATTTCAGTTTTCAAAGTGCTCTGTTTTTTTTGTTCAATTTAAAGAATTACATCAACTGACACCCTTTGCCTGCGCCTGGTTCCTCCTCTCCACTACACCCAAGCCTGACATCTAGAATATACATCACAGTACTGTAAACCCAATGGCTGATTCGTGTCACGCTTTGAATGAACGTGACTTCCTTTGTACGGATAAACCGATGATCTATTGTAATCTGAACAAGCATACATTCATACACTTCTGCAATAGAAAACGTAATCATACCAATGTTTGACATTCTGGACACTTCAGGTATTGACACAGTTTGATTCTACAATTTTTTTCTTAAATGAGCTATTTGGAAACGAGACATGATTATGTGGCCACAATGCTATGAAGGCCAGACTGGAAATTTAGCCAGGATACATTTTTAGAATCCTCTAATTTCTGTAGTTAAAGAACACTATAACATGTTAATTGAAGACATTGATAGACAGTAAATAGTGATAAGTGTATTTTGAATGCTGCAATTCTGAAGGGTGTGTGTGCTTGTTCCATGTGTGGGATCAATTCCCTTCCAATTCAGTCAATTCAATTAAACTCAGACTGATGACCCCAAAGGCCTCCATTGAGATTCATTTGTCAGTAAATTAAATTGCTTGAAATGAAATGGACTTGATCCAAATGAGTAATGAGGATGAGTAATGAGGATGCAAATGAATGTCAGTGAATATCAGAAGTGTTTCCTCCGTTCTGCATTAGAGTCTACTGAAGAAGCATTTGGGAGACATGAGGGTGTCTCATCAACAGTTTTCATTGTTCTGGAGCCATGTGCCTTCCATCAGTATACGGCCATGCTGGGTGGAGAACTGCCAGGCTTTGTAGCGCTGGTCCCCTGCATCCTTTCCTAAGTCCCAGAGCTGCAATGAGAGCTTCTCATCAGGCGTGTTTAGGAACTTCATACGGTAAGCTGTAAACCCCATTCACTGGATGCCAATGGCCCTCGGTGTGAAGTTGGAGGCTAGGTAATTAGCCAATAGAGTACTTAGGTGTCTGGCTGGTGAAGTCATCTCAGGTTGACATCGCTGAGAGTGGCCCCAAACGCTAAGTCTGTTCTTCATAGCCTCCAGAGGACGAGGTGCTGCAGCTTTGTCAGACAGGATACACAGACACACACGCACGTAAACCTTATTCATTAGCTGGTCCATAAATAATGTGCTGAGAAACTCAATCATGACAATATGGGAACACTCCCTTTTTCAACTGTACAAAATTACAGACAGCATGCATAAACCTTGCAGAAAATCATTTCCATGCAAAATGTGATTTTTCATTATACGTCACCATCTCCATTGGAAATCACAAAAAACTGCTTATCATGGGAAATAAAGTTGCAGTATTTGTAAATTGTAGAAATAAAATGAATAGGATACTAAACATTTTCCCAAAATAGTGTCATTTGATAATACATTCCTCCATATAAAAGGTAATCATTTTTAACTAACATGTCAAATCATACAAGTGCTATAATATAGTATGGTTGTAATAATCTTTATCTGTTGTTTGTATTTGTCATAATTCCAGTGGATGGATCGGTCTTGAGCAGGGTCACATTACAGATGTTCTCCATGGCTCTTTCATTTATTGACCCCAGATGCCTCATCCAGCTCCTCTGTGGGACTCTTTCTTTTACCGTGCTTCTTCTGTGGGATTAGCCTAGTGTTGCTGGACGCCCATATCCTGGAAACCACTTTAGATGTCTTGGGCTGGACATTCTACTACGACATCAATGCTAGTGCCAGTGTGGTTGTCCTCCAAAGGGAACCCGGTCTCAGAAAGGTAAGTATATGCCTTGCTTGACACTAAAGCGACACTGTCTGTGGATCAGGAAGTACGTGAAGAGCTACAAGCAGACTAATGCCCAGTTAATCTTAAATTAACCACTATGGTGGGAAGAGACTCAGTCATGTAAAAGGGTCTTAGGCCTTAGGGTGCAAGGTTACAACTCCACAACGCTTAAAGGAACTTCCCCCAACCGACACTAAAGACTGAATTTCAATCAATCGTGCCCACATTCCAACAACAGAGACAGCTACATGATTTCATCACCTGACACAGATTGCAGAGGAAATCACTTCAGGATTGTGAAGTTGGTCTTTTCATCGGTTACAACTGTCCCAGAGCACTGGCACCTAGGCAGGTGATTGTAGGCAGAGAGAACAAACCCTATGCGATTCGCACATTGCTCATTGCCAGATTATGATATACCAGAAGCCAATTATATCTGTCATAGGGTCACAGTGAAAGGGCTCCCCCCAATAACTCCAGATGCCATAATTAAGGTACTGGAGTCTGACGACCTCCTTTTTATAAAGTGTTTCAGAGAAGGAGTAAGAAAGGACAGCTTGGGTCATTACGAGATGCCCCTACCATTTAGACCCCAACTTCTAAACAACAAGCTACTGGCATTCGCAAGGCTTGAACATCTAAAAAGAAAGTTGCTCATGGACAAAGAATACAGAGAGCATTATGTACAGTTCATGAACAAATTTATCGAGAAGGGATAGAGTTACTTGTGAAGGAAATGAAGGAGAAAGCTGGTATACTCCCCACCATGGAATGTACCAGGCAAAGAAACCAGGGAAGCTCAGAGCCGTCTTCGACTGTTCTGCCAGATGCATAGGGACCAGTCTAAACGAACATCTCCTTCAAGGACCAGACCTAATGAACAGCCTAACGGGCGTCCTACTGCATTTCAGACGACACCCCATAGCTAGGATGTGTGACAATGGAATTTTGATTTGAACTCTGAACCACTGGAATTCAGAATGAAAGTCCACCTTTTCGGTGCCACATCCGCGGGTTGTTCCAATTACGGACTACGGTACCTTGCCAAGGAAGATGAGCATTGCTATCCTGCCGGCTCACAATTCGTGATGACAGATTTTTATGTGGATGATGGCATTCACTGTGTGGCAAGCTCAGAAGAAGCAATACAACTTGCGAAGGAAGCACGAAAACGTAGTGCTATAGGAGGACTGATACTAAATACGTTTGTGTCAAACGTAAGAGTGGTTTTAGAGAGCATACCACCCTCAGAGAGAGCCAGTGAGATAAAGGAACTCAACCTTGATTTTGATAAACTGCCACTAGAACGAGCCTTAGGAATGCATTGGGACATCGAGTCAGACAGCCTAAAGTTCTGCATCAACCTCAAGGAACAACCAGCAACTCGTCAAGGCATCTTCTCAACGGTTGCCTCTCTGTATGATCTGCTGGGATTTGTTTTCCCATTCCTACTTAAGGGTAAAACGGTGCTGCAATAAATGTGCAGGCATGGTTCAGGCTGGGAAGAACCACTTTCAGATGACCTGAGACAAAGTTGGGAGCGTTGGAAACAAGATCTTTTTAATTTAGACAAGATTGCTACACCACAGTGTTGTACACCAATAGACAATGAAATGGTTGTAAAAAGAGTACTCCATAATTTCTCTGATGCAAGCACTAGGGGTTATGGCCAGTGTTCATGTTTGAGAATCACAAATGAAAAAGGAGATATTGGCTGCAAGCCAAAAGCAGAAAGACGAACTAGGGTGCGCAGATGTCAGTGAATATTTCTGGATGGACTCACAAGTTATCCTAGGTTACATCAGCAATTAATCGATGTGCTTTCACACATTTGTAGCAAACAGAGCAAAAAAAGTACATCTGAGCACAACTCCTCAGCAGTGGCGCTATGTCCCTTCGGAATAAAATCCAGCAGACCATGCTTCAAGGGGCCTAAGTGTAAACGAGTTGCTCGCATCCAATTGGTTCACAGGGCCAAAGTTCCTATGGGAGAGGGATGTTCATCATACTGCACATGTAATTGCAGAGCTAACGAAAGAGGACCCTGAAGTAAAAAGGGTCCTGACTTTCAAAGCAGAAACAGTAGAGCAAACAAGTCTCACAGATCATGTTTCTGAATTGTCTTCATGGTCTTGAGCCACCCAAGTCATTGCGTGGCTTTACCGCCACTCCACAAAAGACAAGTCAAATCATCACAAAACAGTGGCAGAACGTCAGAATGCTGAAAGCGTTATCATCAAGGATTTACAGAGCCAAGTGTATGCTGAAGAGAGTGGTTGAGTAAATTGGTTGCCTTTATTGATAAAGGTGGGATCCTCGCGTTTAATGTGTTTGTAATTAGACTAATGAAGCTGAATGAAGCTTCTTACCCAGTCGTCAGTTTCAGCACCTGAGCTCTCCTCCCCACAAGCCCCACACAACTGGGAGAGGTACCTCAACTCCCTCCCAAACATTAAGTATTATGGGCTGTATTTTGTCGTCAAGTGTTTGGATCTAGTCTCTTGAGCTCTGGTCTGCTGCCAAGGGCAGTTGCCACAACTACTGAGGCTGTTCTGACTAGTGCAGACATTGTTGCCATGTGCTCTCACTCTGTATGTTCCACATGCTGTTCATTCTCTCATCTCACAGACTAAGACAGCACATTTGCGCCCTGCTAGGTTACTGCAATAACAGCCATTCTCCTGACAACATTTCATGTTAGGCTAAAGAGATGAACTGTTCTGAACCATGCTACTCTTTTGCCTAGAGGTGACAATGGTGACCCTCACGACTGTGCTGCCATAGTGGAAGAAGTCCGTATGCCACGGCCCGACCTCTCAAACACACCCATTCATAATACTGATGTTGAGTTTTTTGTGGATGACTCCGCCTAGCGTTCTCCCAAAGGGGAGCCCTTGGTAGCATATGCTGTCACTTCAGCATTAGGGGTTGTAGAACGTGCTAGATTACCCCTCACATCTATCTGCTCAAGCAGCTGAACTGTTTGCGTTCACTAGAGCTTGTATTGTAGCCCAACACCAGTCTGTTAATATCTACACAGACAGTAAATATGCCTTTGGGGTATTTTGATACTCTGATCTTGACAGCATCTGGTAAGACAGTCTGTCACTCTAGGTTAGCTGTTGATCTACTGGACTCTATCCTACTACCAGACTCTATCTGTATGCAAATGTCAGGCTCATTCTAACGCCTGTTTCCATCTCTAAAGCTAACGCTGTAGCTGACATGGCTGCTAAAGCTGCTGTCCCATCTCCTGTCTCCCCCATTTTACAAATGTTTTTTCTGCCTCCACCTGATGTTTTCTCTCTTAATTATGCACTGATACTGTGGAGGTCTCTTGTTGGAAGCAGTTGAAATGCTCCTTTGACCAGAAGCTGAAGCTAAAGATTATGCAACTAATCACGATTAATTATTTTAAGCATTTGACAGCACTGTTTAAAACTGGCCTCCTCTGAGATAATTTTTTCAGCAAATAAAAATGTCAGTTAACTTCCTGAATTGCTAGAAATTAAATAGACTTGACCATTTGAGTGATGAATGAGTGATGAGGATGCAAATGAATGTCAGTGAATATCAGCGATGTTTCCTGGATTCTGGATTACAGAGGAAGCATTTGAAAGATGTTCTTCGTTCTAGAAGCCACGTGCCTTCCGTCTGCATACAGCCATGCTGGGTGGAGAACTGCCAGTGGGCTTTGTAGCACTGGTCTCCTGCATCCCTTCCAAAGTCCCAGAGCTGCAATGCCAGCTTCTCCTCTACTGTGTTTAGGAAGTTCATAAGGTCAGGCTAGGTCTGGCCGGACTGAGGTTGTCATTGCTGAGAGTGGCCCCAAATGCTAATTCTGTTCTTCATAGCCTCCAGAGGATGAGGTGCTCCAGCTCTGTCAGTCAGGATACGCACACTGACACACATGCACATAAAACATTTTTCATCACCTGGTCCATACCATGATGTGCTTAGACTGAATC
Source organism: Esox niger (assembly GCA_016801105.1). NCBI lineage: Eukaryota > Metazoa > Chordata > Actinopteri > Esociformes > Esocidae > Esox > Esox niger. The sequence goes on along the minus strand of JACXGJ010008593.1, from coordinate 5,740 downwards.
TTGTATTGTGACACAACATGGTAACACACTCCCTCTTGGCTATGGTACAAAATTACACACAGTATGCATATGAACCATTTAGAAAAATGTGATTTATCAGTATAAGTCGACATCACCATTTGCACTCACAAAAAATAATTGCCTATCATGACAAGAAATATATTTGTAAAATGTAGGAATAAAATTAATAGAATCATAATTTAATGTTTCATGCAATGTAGTAATTTGATATTGTTTCCAAATAAAATTTAATAATTTGTAAATCATACAAGTGCTATAATATAGTGTGGTTGCAATCATCTTTACCTGCTTTTTGTATTTTGTCATATTTCCAATGAATGGATCATGTTCTCCATGGCTCTTGCATGTACTGACACTAGATCCCTCATTCAGCTCCTCTGTGAGAATTTTTCTTTTACACTTTGGCTTCTTTGAGATTGGCCTGGGGACAATGGAAGCCCAGATCCTGGAAGCCACTTTAGATGTTATGGACTGACTCACATTGTCTAGAAGAAAACCAGCTGTTGCCAGGGAAGATAGGACACCTGACTTGCTTTGAATTTCCCCTTTATGTGCTGAACAGCACTCTGGGACAGCTGGTTTTGGTTGGGGCACAGCAGTTTAGGACACTTAAGGAGAATCACTTCCGTGTTGACAGGAGGACTCTTTCAACCAGCAATATCAAGATGTTTTGCCTTAAAGGGTCCACTTTCAGGGGACAGGGTATGTCATGACTGGCTTTGGCACAGGCTTCTACAGTTTGGACTCCTCACAGCTTTCTGAAATGGGCTCTGACCAACACTGAACTCATTGCTACTAGACATCTTTTCCGACATCCCAGCCAGCCTCTTTCTCTCTAAATGCTATTTTTAGGTCTTGGTTTGTCTCACCATCTGTTCGGCTGGAAAACTGATGTTCAGCAGCCTCCAAGGGAGATGTTACCTGACTGGCTTTTGCACTGATATTTACATGCTAAACAGCCCTCTGTGGCATTTGGGTCAGCTCGGCACTTGTGGGATCACCATTCAGGCTCAACTGCTATACCTGAAATATGTGGAGACTACATTGGTTTAATGAAGAATTTCTAATGGAAACAATGACAATGTTATCAAATGTACCATGTTTTGCAGTGTTTGCTTACATTTACATATTAATTTCAATTTAAACATTCTGGTAATGAATGGGCCATGCAGATTAAATAATTCATGGGACGAGTTGCATTGTTTTCGAATAAGTAGCTATACATTGTATAATTAATATAATTATATATTTTTGTGAGGAAATGTGAAGAGGAATACAGTTAAGTTGTAATTTTTTTCATCTCTATCAGAGTTTGAATACACATTTAGGTTTGCAGTTGAAAGGAGGTTAGCCGTTTAATATGATGTACTGAAGTTGTGCCAGTGTTTTATTTTTTGGATATCGTGTCATGATTCTGGAATTACATGTCATAATCAGGCCATGAGTTGTGGGTGGGCAGAACTACTATGATCCCCGCCCCGAATGAAGAGACATGGTTGAATTTTGCATGATTTTATTTTTACATGATAGACTGTTAAGTGTTAAAACAGATTGATTTATAATAATAAACACTTTATTTGTTGGAATGACTTAAAACCAGTGGCGTAACTATTGTGGGTGTAGGAGGTGTGGTTGCACCAGGGCCTGCAGTAGGTGGAGGGCCGTGCTTGGCCTCTATCATGAACTTATTTTATATTTTTATGTTGTATTGTGTGTTTCTATGCTGCTATCACAGTCACCATGCTACGCCAGCGTTAAAAACATATTTCTTGAATTGATACAGTTATGCTCAAAAGTTTACATACCCTTGGAGAATTGGTACTATATTTACGATTTGTAAAAAAAACATGAGTGAGAAGGCAAAACACATGTCTTTTATTTCTTATGGGATTCACATTCAACTGTAGGTCATAACAGAATCGTACAATCATGGCATCAAAAGAAAAAAACAAAAAATGGCATCAAAGAAAAAAATGAACTGACCCCTGTTCAAAAGTCTGCATACCCTTAGTTCTTTATACTGTGTTTTGCCCCCTTTAGCATCAATGACACTGGGTCTTTTGTAATAATTGTCTATGAAACCTCATTCTTGCAGGTGGTATAGCTGTCCATTTGTCTTGGCAAATGCCTCCAGGTCATGCAAAGTCTTTGGTCGTCTTGCATGAACCACACGTTTGAGATCTCCCTAGAGTGGCTTGATGATATCAAGGTCAGGAGACTGTGATGGCCAATCCAGAACCTACACCTTTTTCTGCTGTAAGCCTTCCGCTTCAGGTCATTGTCCAAAAGCCTCCCACATGCAGCTTTTGTGCAGAAGAATGCAGATTGCCACTCATTTCTGATAAAATGCTGCATTCATCTTGCCATCAGTTTTCACAAGGTTCCCGTTGCCTTTAGAACTCACACACACGAAAGCGCCATGCTTCACAGTGGTGACCCCTCTCCAAACGTATCGTTTATGGTTATGACCATAAAGCTCTATTTTGGTCTCATCATTCCAAATTAAAATGTGCCAGAAGCTCAGGCGTGTCAAGCTGTTGTCGGACATATTGTAACCAGGCTTTTTAGTGGGATTTGCACAGTAATGGTTTCTTTCTGGCAACTCGACCATGCAGCTCATTTTTGTTCAAGTATTGTCATATTGTGCTCCTTGAAACAATCACCCTGTCTTTTTCCAGAGCAGCCTGTATTCCTCCTGAGGTTACCTGTGAGGTTTTCTTTGTATCCTGAACAATTCTTCTGGCAGTTTTGGCTTATTTCCACTTCTTAAGTGATTGATCAGTGCTGACTGGCATTTGCAAGGCTTTGGGTATCTTTTTATATCCTTTTCCATCTTTAGAAAGTTCCCTTATTACGCAGGTCTATGGAAATGTTTTCTGCTCCCCATGGCTCAGTATCTAGCCTGCTCACTGCAGCCGCTTCAGACCTAACAAACTCAGTAACTTTTTATACATAGACACTAATTGTAATTTAAAAAGCCACAGGTGTGGGAATTTCACCTTTAATTGCCATTTTCACCTGTGTGCGTCACCGTGTAACAAGGTCAAACATTCAAGGGTATGTAAACTTTTGATCAGGGTCATTTGGTTGATTTCTGTTATCATTATGGTTTAAAAAGGAGTCAAACAACTATGCGATGATAAATGGCTTCAATTGATCACTATCCTTAAATACAATACTTTTTGCATTATCAATCATATTTTCAAAATCAATGTCAGAATGTCACAATTTCTGCCAGGTAATGCAAACTTATGAGCACAATTGTAAGATAATGTTATTCAACTGGACTCCATGATGAACATGATATAAGTTTCATCCGAACAAAGCATTGTTATATTTTTCATCTGTCCAGCCTATTATTCAGGACATCAAATGTTAGCTAGCGTATCATTAATTTTCAACTAGTTGCTTAGCGATATACCTAAAAAATACCACCCCCTATTATCGGCCACTTTCCTGTTTTGTTCAATTCCAATATGTTTAGTATTCATTGGTGTTGCAAATTGGGGTTGTGATTATTGTCTTCCCTGAAGTGTTTACTAGAAAATTTCAGCTATCTTTCTTGCCATCTAGTAAAGAAAAAAACAATCAACTTGTAATTCGCCTACATGGTCACTTGTCAAATAGTAAATATTGTGCACAAACAAAAGTTCGGATAGTTTTGAGCAGTCGTTGTTCTGGAAATGTTTTCCAAACCTGGCAACACTGGCCTGGCTTACAAAACATTGTTAAAACATGGCAGCTAACAATGGGAATTCTATGGAGCTACTGCACAAGCAAATGTTCTACTTTTACAGCCCATGACTGTTTAGATCACCTCACAAAACATGATAAACATAGGTCTGCAAACACTGTAAGTCTGTTAGCGGAGGTTAAAGGCAGTATAGTTTTGGCCCATAAGGCCCTGGAATTAAATAGCCCTGCTATAGAACGTTTTTGGGCAGAACTGAAAAGAATGTGTGTGACCCAAGTTAAACCATTAAAAGGCACTGCTACCAAGTACTAATTGAGTGTATGTACACATCTGAGCCACTGGGAATGGGATGAAATCAAATATAGGCTGAAATAAATCATTCTCTGTACTATTATTCCGACATTTCACATTCTAAAAATAAAGTTGAAATCCTAACTGACCTAAGAGTAAGACAGGGAAACTTTACTAGGATTAAATGTCAGGTATTGTGAATAACTGAGTATAAATGCATTTGGCTAAGGAATATATAAACATCTGACTTCAAATGTATATTAAGGCGCGTAGTCAGGGTATGGAGATAGTCAAGGTGGTGGAATCAGAGTAGACAAAAATGTAAGATATTACTACACTTTCTGATTTGGATCAAGTCCACCAGCTAACATAGAAATGGCTAAGTAAGCTACCTAGCAAGGCATCCTCTTGCACAGGGGTGTCAAACCGGTTCCACGGAGGGCCAAGTGTCTGCAGAATTATGGTTTTCCCTATTAAGTGGTTCCCAGTTCAGACCTAAACAACCAGGTGAGGGTAGAAACTTACCAATGAGCGACCTAATTAATCAATCAAGTACAAGGTGAGAGCAAAAACCTGCAGACACTCAGCACTCCATGGAACCGGTTTGACACCTCTCTGCTCTAGCATATTGTTTAACATGGTGTATAGCTGAAAAAACAAAACAATCCAGAAAGTTGTTGTCTACACATATTAGTAATACATCATTTGTAAGCAGAAATATTTCTGTAGTTGTAAATGTAACACCGATTGCTATATAACCAACCTCACACACTGTAGTGGGGTGTGCAGGTTACAGCTCAGACTGCACTAAACCCACTGACACCTGAATGGGGTGTGGCTGAGTGTGTGTGAGGATTGTACCTAAAATAGAGAGCAGTCTGGCTGCAGCGCCCCACTGAGAAGCTTCTGGCTCCACTGTGGGTCGATTTCGGTCACGTGGTATTCGCTGGTGTTTTCGCAATACAGGAGAACGATAATGACAGACATCGATATGTGACTGTTTTGCATTATCCCAAATATTGAAAAACTACTGAATGCATGGGTCTTGAATATGTTAAGCGTGAAAATAAAACTATTAATGTGTAAATCTAAATAACGCAAATTCCTGGATGTTACACATGTGCGTAAGCTATTTCTTGCCGTTTTTTGATAGGTGGCTAGCGATTGCGCCTTATGTTTTATGGTAGTAGAAACGTTTTTCTGTAGACAAGTTACATTAACTGTTTATATAACGGTGTGTTTGCCTTTATTATGCGTTTTTGTGACGGGTTCATGGAATATGTCTGCATTTGTCGTAAGATGCTGACTATTAGGCTAGGGTTGGTTATTTGTCGTTCAAAAGAAAATAAAAAGTATTTAAAATGTCTATTGTTCAGACCCTTTGGTGTAAACAAGAATTTATATATCACTGAAATATGCTTTTTCACACATTACCGCGTGCAAAGTCTTAACTGTCTGTATCAATACATCTTATTGGAATTGGCGTTTATGTACAATCTATATCAGCGTCTTGTGAGCAACATTAAAAAATCACGTCCGGGTCACGAAAATTAGGATTTTTTCAAAATAAAAGAGACCAAAATATTACTTTAAAACTGATATAAATAGAGTTTATTAATTGTTTAATACAATTTTCCTCTCGAAACATAGAAAACAATTCATGTTTGACCATATTAAAGAGTAAATTCAATAAAAAGTGGGTATTAAAACACATTCCAGGGGCAAAATTCACGA